>APFE030498409.1:114058-181242 GCA_000404065.3 Pinus taeda | reverse complement strand
AACAGTCTTTCTATTACTGTAAAAAGCTTTATACACAGGCCAATATAACTCTGTTTTTTGCATAAATATCCAACCCTGATTACATAAAAGATTGAGCTATATATAGCAACACACTCTAACTACTTGGAGCTTCCTCCTCCAGCATGAGGGGAGCTCGATGACTAACATTTACTAACCTTATCTATCTTAACAGACTCATTAAATCTACTAAGCATGAACTGTAACTACAAAAGAGTTCTAATCAAACTTAAACTCTAATTTATTCTCCTCGTATTCTGATTCCTTTCCAGGTCTTCAACAACTGTCTCCTTTAGTTATGGCCATGATTGCTGAGATAAGGATGTATGAAACCAAATTAGCTTTGAATGTTGAACGTGGTGATAGTTCATGTATCATAATGATAATCCCCTGTTTTCACGGTCTTTGTTTCCCATCATCCTTCGAAAGTTTAGGCATGTGTTCCCAGCAATTTAATGCTTCAAAATTTGATCAGCATCACCATCTTTCCAGGTATGCTGGAAGCCTCGTTGATTGAACAAGTGTACAAGCCAACATCTTCGTATGCATCTTCAGCCAAACCCTAACCATAGGTAATAAAGTACCTTTATTAAAGTTCTAGCTTAAGACAAAATCTTTTATCTTTATAAAGGATGGACACTTGTCAATATTTGAATGGCTCTGATAGCCTCATCTGGTTTCCTTGACGTTCATTAGCCCTTTTCTCCAAAATATGCTGACCTCATCATTAGACTTGTTATTTTTTCCAAAAAACAACATCTATAGCAATTTCGTAGCGCGGTACGAAACTGCTGTTCTTTTCAAAAACACAGTCTTCAATAAATCTATCAATATTCTTTGTGACTGCAACAGCTTTGCTTCTGGCTTCAAAAACTTCTAATTTACCTTGATTTTATATGTCGTGCTTGCATGCCTCAAAAACCAATGAACTTAAGAAAAATAAAACAAAATCTTGGGGTAGCACCTGACTTTTAAAATTTGCAATTTTATTTGGCAGCTAACTTACCTAGCTGAGCTTTTAGTTTTGCAAGCTCTTTTTCCATGGCTGCAATTTCTGCTACAGTTTTCTCCAAATTAGCCATTTCTTCCTCAGCTGCCTCCCATTGTTCCTTTGAAGATGAGGTTTTGGTTTCTTTGACAATGGGGACCTTTTTATCCATATCTTTCTTCTTAATTTCCTTTGCTTTTTCTGTTTTGGGTAGCTGCTTCTCCATTTCCTTTGCTTGTCTTCTTGTGTATGGTTTTCTTTTCATTTCCTCTACCTCCTCTGCTTTAGGCAGTTGTTTAATTTCTTTTGTTGCAGGTACCTTCATAGCTACCGCTTCCTTGTGCAATTGCTCAGCTACTTTGATTTGCCTCCTAGTGATTGGCCTTCGTGGTTTGACCATAAATTCATTACCATGTTCCTCAAACCTTAACCTTTTTGAGGCCTTTGATTTTTTGGTGCTATCAGGTGATGACTGGGTTAGGTCAATAGGCATTGACTCATCTGCACTGATTTAGCTTGTTCAAAATCAATTGCCTCAAGCAAATCATTTAGACTAGCTTTTGACATAGGGCTTTCTTCCACAGCTATTGATTTGCCTTTTTCTCTACTTAACTGACTTCTAGTTCTGACTCTTGACACCTGTTCAACTCCACTTGACCCTAGTGCATCTTTCTGGTGCTTGATTTTCTCCTTTGATGACTTAGGTGTCTCTTTTGTTGATGATTTAGGTGTCTCTTTTATAACCACAGACTTCTCTGATTTCCTCAACTTGGTTTTGGGCTTCTTTTGGTTTTTCACCTCCTTTCTGAGCTCAGCCAGAGTAGGTTCTTCAATTCTTCCTTCTCTTTCCCTATCCGGCAATGGAGTGAGGTCCTTCTTGCTTTGAAAGCCGGCCATAAAAATAAAAGAATCCCAATCTCTACCAATTTTTTGCAAACCATCTAACACTAGCAACTTTACTAAACCATGGTGAAACAGGGATGTTTCACAATCATCTTTCTTTAACTGGATTTTATCACACATTTTACTAAGGCTTCTGAACAAATAGAAAGGGATGTCTATTGATGCTTTACCTGTGAAATGCAACAAGAGTTTGAAATGATAGGAATAAACTTTGGTGTACCTCCCCTCACATGTTAGGTATTTCTGGATGCATGTAAGGAGCAGAGCAAAATGTTCTTTTACGTAACTCCTTGGCACAGCTTTGGTGAGGTCCTCATTTACATACTGTTCTTTCAAAAATTCCTTACAGGGACTCATGTCAAATTTAAAATTTTTGAACCACTCTTGTCCTCCTCTCGGAATTTCAGTGACAATAGAAATGGCTTCTGGAGACACAGGAAATTCTAGCATTGACACCTTAGAATTCAAGCCAGTAAAATTCAATGCAAAAGCTTTCGTTACCTCTGCATGTCCTCCCTTCAACTTTTCACAAAACCTCCAGCAACCAGCATTTTTAAAGGCTCTTGCTACACCTTCATCTCTGAATGTAAGATCAAGCCCCTCTGGCTCTGTTCTTAGGCACCTTCCGGATCGATGTCCTCTTTTCTCCATCTTGCTTCGAATATCTTCACACAGAGAACTAATAGCAGCTACAATTCAAAAACAGCTTCGGCTTTGGAGTGCAGGCTCGCTTGCAATGATCCCTTTAAATGAAAACTCGGGCTTCTTTGCGTTTTTTTTTTTTAAATCTCGTCATACAGCAGGCATGTTTACGCACCATGAATACACATTATGACACAACCATACCTCATAAAATCTCTTAGAATGATTGTCATGTGCATGATCCTAAACCTTATGGCGGAATGATAACCTATCATGACCTGGAGAAGACATCAACTGACAAAATGTGGACGGACCTAATGACTCATCCCCCCAGACTTGACATTTCAAGAAAACACGCTACAAAAACCCCGAATCCCCGATTTCGTAGCGCAGACAATTATGAATTGACAAAACGCTCTACGAAATGGCTGGTGAATGATACGCTGCGAAAAGGCAGAAAACATCATTGCGCAGCTAAATTGGCCAATCAGACTGCGTTGCAAAACTGCGCAAAATACAAATGACGCAAACAAGACAAGACATGCCTTAAACAATAATGATGGAGGGTATCTAATGGTTTTTCACAAGGACTCACATCAATACCTTTTGAAATTCTAATTTCAAAGTGACACACATAGGAACCTATTCACTAAACAAATTTTTTTTTTTATAAGAAACTTTGGACATCATTACATACGTGGACTGTGGTTCTAAGTGATAACAGAAGCCACCACTGAGATCTTCATTACTACTTCTAATGTATGCTCTATGTATGTTCCTTGATATTGCCACGGAGGTGATCTCTGCACCTTTCATCGAGATCATGATCTTCATGGACAAGATCAAAATTTGTGACTACACCTTACTGTAGATGAAATCATGATCCTTGTCTCTTCTAGTCGACATTGATCATATTTATCATAGCTTCTTCCATTAGACCTAGATTATAACAATCATGGTTATTACTCCTCTCTTTTAACAAGCCAAGACAGAAGCCCTTGATATTGCTTGTAACCCTCGTCACTTCTCTTCATTATGTCTATACTGCAGTAGACACAGTGATCACTGAAATTTTCTTCAACGTAATGATATCAAGAATGTATGTCGAAACAGTAATATATATATAATATATATATATATAATATATATATATATATATGTCAAGACTGAGATAATACCTTGAGGATCAACATGATATTTATTGAGCAGAGACAGTGAGGTCAGTAAGGATTCTGAAGTTCCTTTTTTCACATTAACTACTTATGACGTAGATCCACCGAGATCTAGTTTCCATATAGGCTGAGAATACATGTATGTTTGAGACAAATGAGATATCGTGTATATATGTCAAGGCATATTTATTCACAGGAATGTTGAGAATGATATATCCATAGGTGACTACATTCTGGAATAAACTCCGAGTTGGTATGTCATTATAGGATCACCATGATACATATGGTTAGACTGCTTAGGAGACAAGTCGAAGAAACATTCTCCTGTAGCGTGAGTTGCAGGGACTTGGCTCACTCTTTCCTTCATCTGAGACCTAGTCTGTCTTCCATTATATCCATCTGAGGTGTAGACATACCCTACAATAGTTTCCCTAAGGAAATGCGGATCTACTCCTTCTCTCATGCAAAAATTTGAGAGAGGAAATTGTGAGTTTTCCTTGTGCCTTTTTGCGCTGATGAAGTTTGCAATAACTAATCCGAAGCTATTCAATTTCTTCATGAGGGAGATGATCTTCTTTACGTCCTTTGTGGAACCACCCTCTGATACCATGTTGAGAAAATAAGGACAATACAATTGTTCTATTTCTCTTTACTATGATAATTGCTTGAAATATTATTTTCTTCATATTTGATTGATATTATACCATGTAGTGTTATCATCAACCAGCTATCAAAATAAGAAAACCAATCATGCACAAGTACACAGGATATTGGCACCATGCCAGGGAAAAACCTCTCCAAAACTTGAGAGGAAAACCCTTGAACTCTTTCTTATAGAATCTTTATTGAGAAGTTACATGACCCAAACATTGACCCAGAAATGCCTTCAACATCAAAAGACAATAACTCAAAATGTGTACCCAATCACATTGTTCAATTATGCACTGAATGAGCATGACATTTTACACCAAACAATTCGGATAGGATCTCCTAGCCTCAATCTATCCTCGCATTATACGTAGATGCCTCATATGTTGCCAAGGTTATGATTAGAGCTTGTCTACAAGACTTCACAAGGAAACAATGTTTACTATCAACACAGTGAAGGTAGAAGCACTAGATTTCAAAACATATGCATATGCATGAATGGAGTTAGGGATCTCCTAGCCCTACGATACCCTCACACCTTTCAAAAGCAGTCTCCTTATTTTGTTTATAGCTAGAATTTCCCTTCAAACCATCCACATCGTTACGTGATGCAAGACCCTAACCCAGATCCGAATGTCGTGATGAGGAGCAGGCTCAATGGTGGCTTCGCATGAGGGGACAGACTTCCTCATATGTTGCAGCTACCTTCTCTTTCCTCCACTTTAATTATGTTTCTCTTCTTCGTGAGAGAGATGAATTCAATTTTGTTTTGGAGGAGCCATACCTAGCCTATATATAGGCTTGTCCTCTCATCTATTGATCCGACATGAGACTAGATTAAGCCGACATGTCCTTTGATTAATTAGTTGAGCTGACGTGAATCCATAGCCTTCCTTTGAGTGGTTTTTTTCTTGAGTAAAATGTGGGTACACATTTGAGTATTTCTTTGATGATCTAGAAGGACTTACATTCATTACATTTACACAAATAATACATGACTATCTTCACTTTTACATGACTTTTCTTGAGTTCTTTAATTAGAGAAAAAATAATTCTTTTAATACAAAAATGCATTAATGAAAAAAGTTGACATAATGAAGACCGAACCTAGTTACACTATTTTCATCAGTTGGTTATCTTATTAACTATTATTTTGCTACCTAGAAGGATATTGTAGGAATATATATGAAGAATGTTGTGTCAAGTTCAACATAGGATACCTAGAAATTATAAAGCCAAGATATATTCATCTTGGGATTGAAAGGTAGAAAGTGTGAGAAGATAACATGAAGGTCAAAAAGAGAGATCACTTTCATGCAAAAGCTATGACCAACTTGAAGTTTGGAAAGTATCAATATAACACCTTCATCTATGATGAAAATATCAAAGTGATAAGCAAGAAAGATGACCTAGATCCTATCACAAAAATTGATGAGTAAAGATGGCTCCATGATACCTCGGAAGGAAGCAAGCTTGATACAAGAGATGTGAAGAAAAGAGGGATCCATGTAGCTATGAAGAACAAGTAGTTGAGACTCTTATAAACACAAGCTATAAGGCTTGTGATGTTGACTTCCAAAATTTAAAGGAAGTCTGGAATCTCCTCTAGTTTTAAGAGGGAGCAAAAGAGTCTCCTTGAAAAGGAGCAAGGATCTATTCTCTAATAAAAAGTATAATAGGGATATCCTCTTTGGTTGAGAGGGATTAATGATGGACATCACTTGTGCATTCTCTTCTTCATGTGTCATAAGTCTAAGTGAAGAGCTTAGGGAGAGAAGGGTGAAGGATTGGATAAGCACGTGTGGTTTCCTTGAGGATAAAGCATCCAATACAGGAAAGGTACCAACACTCTTTGAGGATGGGATAGGTATCTAAGATAAGAGTGGTCGAAGAGGACCGGTATTCTTTGAGGATTCAGGAATTGAAATCCAAGATAAGAATAGTCCACAAATGGAATACCTTGTAAACATTTGGATATGGTATGTGCCTTGTAGAGTTAGTGTGGTATCACACATAAAGCCTCCAAACATAATTCTCTTGAATGAAGTTGAGCTTGCCTAGTTAGGCCCCAAAGAATGTTGGTCATAATGATGATGCTTACAGTTGGCATATCAATCCGACTCTTTTTATGAGAACTCTTTAGTTTGAAAATGATGTTATACTGGTTGTACAATTATGAATACCTTCCTAGTTAAGAGGGAGTGTTGGAAATGTAACTAGTTTTGGTCTTCATAATTGTTTGTGTACTCCATTTCAACATGTATTCTATGTAACAAACAAAAGAAGAAGAAAAAATTATTAAATTTAAAGCATGGGTTTTATGCTCTTTATTTATGGTCTTCTAGGTAAAATCATGTTCTTCATGCTTCTAGTGTTTGTTAGGTCATAGGATTTATTGTCATGAGTCAAGAGAGCCAACATCATGTTTATAAGACCCTTTCGAGAAAAATATATTTTGTACAATAAATTATTATGAGTCTAGAAAGTCATGGAAACCTCCAAGTACAATTCGGCCTTGGAAGCTTCAATTCAACCTAAAGGAGGGAATTCGACCCCTTGGAAAGACTATATAAAGGAGTAGTTTCAACCTTATTTGGCATTCTCTCACCAAGAATTTCGATCTTCCAAGTTAAAGTTTGATATAAGCTTAGAAGAGCCAAGGAAGGAGGAGTGAAGGTATAGAAGGCAAGAAGTCAAGGGAAAACTTTTTTTTTGGCTCAATCTCTCTCACACGTGTGAAAACTAGGGTTTCTGTAACTACAAAGAAGGCCAAAATTACAAGTTTGAATGGCATGAAGATCAAGTTGTAGGAACATGTTGTTGGAAGAGTGAATATCTTGTTTTGACATCGTTTACCTTCGAAGATATTGTCTTTCTCAAAGGAAGGTCTCTTGAAGAATTATCTTTTTTTTGGATTGTAGATTACTGTGGTGTGGTTTCTGAGAGGAGTTCGTATTTTCCACAATGTTCATTTTTATATTGGTCGATGTTTCGAGTCTAGACCCAGACTCATCATCAGGACTAATGTGCAGAGAAAAGAAAGAAAAAGGTTTGTGATAAATATGTAAAAGGCTAGATGTAAAGATAGTTTGGCCGACTCAATGCCTGATTATTACTATTATTTTACCTTATTATATTATTATTTATATTCATTATCTACCATGTTATTATTTATTATTATAATCATTATTTATATATTATTTATTTATTTAAATCATTAGATTGTTATTTATTCATTAATTAATCTAGAATTGAATTGTGAGAATTTATGTATTTAGTTTGTAAATAATTAATAAGTTGTGTTATAATGTGTAATCTATTCTTGATTTACTTAATATTGTGTAATTAATTAGTATTTAATTCCTAAAAAGTCTATAGTATATGTAATGAGTTTATTATATTGTTAATTTGTTATATAAATGTGATGAGTTAAAAGATATTTTATTTTGTTGATTGAAGAGATTAATATTGAGGTTTTTTTATTTATATACCATGTTTATTCTAAATTGAGAAAGTTGGTTATATGTTATTAATTAGTTGACTGAATTAGTTGTTGGGTCTTATAGTTAATTTATTAATTCTATTGATTTATGAATTATTATATGCCTAAGTTAATTATGTTGTTAATTTATTATGTTTATTCATTGCTCTACATTATTAATATATTAATCTATTATGTTGTTATTTTACTAAAATCAAATAGAGAGATTATTTAGATGTTATTATTATTACTTGATCGTTAATTACTAAGATCTATATACTTATATTATATTGGTTATCTTATTATTTATAATATTATTTACCATTGTTTATATTATTATTTATATCCTGAGCTTGTTATTTTATTCATTACTTAAAACTAAATTGTGCGAATGGTTTAAGTTATTTGCTAGAGATAATTAATAAGTGTTGTAATAATATGTAAACTATTTATAACTCCTTGTTAATGTGTAATACATTGTAATTTATTCTTAAGAGGTCTATAATATTTATTGATAAATTTCCTAGCTGCGGGTGTGAGCAGATGAAAGAAGTACGGGGGCGGGCTTCCCACTGGGCAAGTGGCAGCCCAGTCCCGCCACCTGTACAAGCCCATTAAAGGCCTGCCACCCCTCTTGCCTCACATTAAACTCCAGCAGTATCACTCAACGCAGATGAGCCGCTCTTGCCATTCAACCTCGCGCGCGTTCTGTTCCTCCATTCTCCGGGAAGCCGATGCAGAGCATAGGTTCGCACATGGCACGAAGTGCGACAAACCAGTATAACTACAGAGCAATGGGGAAGGTAAGGCATTGTTTGTTGGTCGTTCTGGTTATCATTCGGCTCTGGGTTTCTTTGCTATGTTATTTGCAGAACCGCAGGTGCTGCAAAGGGTCAAGCCGGCACTTTGTTCATCCCTCCCTCGTTTCTGAGCTCGCCTTCTGTTGCTGTTGGAGTTCCAAACCTTGGCCCGCTCTCCTGTTAGCCCAGGTCCGTTTTCGTGATTTTCCCCTGCAATTCCCTGTTTCTCCTTTTGCTCTTGGGCCTTATTGCACCATTCCGCCTTCAGTTCATAGGCCTCACTGTAACCAGTCAATTCCCAGCTTCCCGAGCCACCTCCTTGTCAATTCTGGTTTGCAATGCCTCGGGAGAGGCTTCGCCTCAACAGCCGCCGTGGCGGGTCTCATGGAGGAGCAAGAGGACGAGCCAACCCACCTCGCTCCTCCGATTCTTCGTCGGATGATGCTAGTAGTGCCCGGCATAGACGAGGGAGAGGACGTGGGCGAGCTCGAGCCCCTGTATGTGACCACTTCTCCCATCCTACAACCAGGTTCAGCTTCCCATGCCTTTTGGACTCCGACACCTACTATGTATCTGTCAAAATTGAGAAATGTGAGCGTGTGGTTCCTTCGCCAGTTGCAGAGGAGCACAGGCCTCCTGCTTCAGCCATGGGTCAACAAACCCTGCCTCCTGCCCAAAGTTTTTATCAAGCAGTTCAGCCTCCTGCTCCAGGGCCAGGTCAACGCAATTTGTCGGAGGCAACAGTGGGTGTCGTGGCGGGTCCAAGCGCTCCAGTCGAAGACGACACACCCCATACTGACTCAAGCGAGCCGGACCAGTTTGGTTACGGGGTGGTGGAAGAGGTGCCTTCCACCTCTGTGGACGACTGAGCCAGTTTTCAGGACCATCGGGCGGAGGGTATGGCATAGTCATTTTGTCTATCTGGTTGGTCAAGTTCTATGTTTCTACAGCGTTCTCTCTCTTTGTAATGTTGCTGCTCTGCTCAGCCCCTTGCAGGATAATCATAGTTCTTAAATGTGCTTCTGTTTGCGGTTTCTCTGGCCAAATATATAGTCAGGATATATGGTATTTGAGTCTGTAATTAGGAATATGGTTTTGGAGTCTGTAATCGGGAATATGTCTGGGTTTCTAGGTTCATCATTTGACTGGATAGAGTTTTGTAGCAGCAGGCGAGTCTTCCAAACCTGGGGAATGACAAATGCCTGGCTGGATATGGGTAACAATGTGCAAAATCCATCTCTGTATGGTGGTGATATCTGAGGCATGCCTCATTGTAATTTTTTGAAGTTTTTTGTACTATAATAGAATTAGACTAATTTACAAAAAAAAAAAAAAAAAAAAAAAAAAAAATTATTGATAAATTAAGTTTTATTATATTGTTAATTTTAATTCAATGGAAATGTTGAGAATATTGTAATATGTTATTTAATAATTGATTGCATTAGATGCTGAGTCCTATTACTAACTAATTAATTCTTGTCGATTTGTATTTATTGAATAGTAAAGTAATTATGTTGCTAATTTCTTAGGCTTATTCCTTGATTTACATTATTAATTAATTGATCTACTATGTTGTTTAATGAATTAGAATTAAATAGAGAAACTATTTATGTATGTTTTTAATAATTATCAAGTTAGTTACTAAGTTCTATATTTAACCTAGCTACAAAAATTATTGAGAACCTATGTTATTATTCGTGGGGGGTGAGTGAAGAGTTCTAATTATTGCTAATTTCCAAGCCTCCATCCCTATTAAGGTTTCGAGGGTGTTTTCTGATTTCCATAGCTTCTCTAATCTTTCGCTTGAAATGGTGATCCTCATTGGCAATGACCTTGGCATTTTCAAGGCATATATGGCGATTAGTTTTACCTACATGCTCAGCCAAGGCTGAAGAGCGGGTTCTTTCGTTACGGATATCTGCACTATGCTCTTTGAGCCTAATCCTCACGAACCTACCTGTTTCTCGCATATATTGTTCCCCACATGAGCAACTGATGATATACACCCCTTTCTGCTGAAGTTTCTCTTGGCTGTCCTTAACAGATTTCATTCTTTGTTTGATGGTTGACCAGGGTTTGAATGCAGTTTTTATATTTTTCTTTTTGAGGATTTTAGCTATCTTGTCAGTGACACCTTGAATGTATGGAAAGCAGGCATTAGAGGTTGAGGGGTCTTTCGCCTTGTTTTTATTATTATGGGATTTGGCCTTTTGAATAGCTTTGGATATGCTTCTACTGTTGTACCCTAAGTTGGAAAATGTTCTTTTTAGGTAAGTGATTTCTTCTTCAGTATGGTTACTATCAGAAATTATATAAGCTCTGGTAAAGAGGGTCTGCAGTACCCTCATTTTTTGAGCTGGGTGGTGGTGTGAATCAGCATGCAGGTAGTTATCGGTATGGGCTTTCTTTCTAAAAACTTTATGACCTATGGAACCATCATTTCTTCTTATGAGGAGGATGTCCAAGAATGGTATGCAATTATTTTCTTCTATCTCCATTGTAAATTTGATTTCTTCAAACATGCTATTAACATGGTCCAAAAACTTGTTAAATTTATTCTCGTCATGAGGCCAGTTGACACTGGTGTCATCTACAAACCTAACCCAAGATTTAGGTTTTAATGGGTAAGTATCCAGAGCCTTCTTCTCAAATTTTTCCATGAAAAGATTTGCCACGATTGGAGAAAGAGGTGATCCCATAGCAACACCTGAAGTTAGAATTATCTTGTTGTTGGATTAGGGTTTCTAAAGCAGTTACAGGGCTGAACTTGCAAGATCAGGTTGCAAGGTCGAAGTTGGGGTCGATGTTGCAGTTAGAAGGTTGTTGATGATGGATTGAGCCTTTTTGATCTGATCCTATTGGAAGGATTTATTGAATGGTTGATTTGGTACTTGAGTGAGGACTTAGTCTAGGGTTTGGGTCTTGATCATCTCATTTGAAGCAAATTTTATAAGAAGAGAAGATTTTTCGGGGTTTTTCTCTTGGAGGGATTTTTCCCTGGCTTGGAGCCTAATATCTATGTCCATTGTCTTTATTTTTTTTCTATTGATAGTTGTTTGATGAATATATAATAAAAGAAACATAAAAATATAAATAAATTTCACAAACAATTATTAAGGATAAGGAAAATTAAAATTAATAGCCACCACAATGCATTTTCCAACAAAAAGGAAGGATCTCCTCCCTAGTTGAGAGGGAGTGATGGTGGAAAATGTATTCTCCATGTATCATGCACTAGGCCAGTACTAATGGTCGTAAGTCTGGTGAAGGCACTGTTAGGGAGAATGGAGGATTGGATAAGCATATAGAACCAATACTCCTTAAGGATTGGGAATCCAAGATAGGAGTAGTCACGAGGATCGATACTCTTTGAGAATAGGGTAGGGTATCCTAGATAAGAGTATTCTTGAGGAGGACTGATTTTATTTGAGGATTGGGAATCCAAGATAAGAATAGTCCTGTAAAGACATACTTGGTGAACATTCAGATGGGGTGTGTGCCTTGAGAGGCAGCGGTGGTGGTGTCCGTTGAGAAATCTATATGGAAATGATTAGAGTGATATATCTTTTCTTGAGAAATTCTTGTGATGTTTTTTTACTTTTTCTTACTTATTAGCTTCTTTATTTATTATTTTGTTTGTATATCATCAAACAGATACTAAAACAATAAAACAATAACACAAAATACAGGTTGCAAGAAAAGGCCAAAACCTCTCCACTTGAGAGGAAACCTTGCAAATCGCTTCTCCTCTTATAGATTCTTCAATTGATGAATTCCAAGACATCTAGACCAAGTTCACCCCATAGTACATAAAATTATTCAGATTTACATCATTATTCATCAACATATGTGTTAGGTCCCTATAATACTAGTGGTTCACCCATTACTATTTTCATTGTAGCCCTTATTATTATTTTTGTGCCCCTATTGTCCCCATATATTTATTATTGTGCCCCATAGAAGCTCACTATTATTATTGTTGTGCCCTTATATTATTATTGTTATGTCGGCTTTGATTATATTGTGACCCCTTAAACTCCTACATATAGAAAGGAGGTTTTTTCATTTGTATCATTGAAGAATTATTCATCTATGTAATGTAAAAGAGGTTGCCTCCTCGAAGAAACTAATTTTGAAGGCATTGATCTATCTTTTCTTCTATTTTGTGAGCTAATTGCATAACATTTGGTATCAAAGGTTTGGATTCTAGGGTTTTGCTGCTCCAAACAAGTCATCGTGGAATTTACGCTATAACTTTTTTTCTACTATGTTTCAGAAGCTAAAAAAAACTCAGTTGAGTTGAAATATCGCTAAAACTCGGGTCTCAATTTCAAATATTGTCTCACTATATTTTCGGAGATATGAGCCAAGGAAGTTATGGTTTTTGAAGGTTCTCGAATTATATCTCAAATAGGTGACCTAGGGAAAATCATCATAACTTTCTTTCTGAGCATCAGATTGCAATTTCGTAAAAATTTATAGAAATAGGATGGCTTGTAGTTTTTTGTGTATTGGTTTCAGGTCCTAAGGTCTAAAAAGTGACACATGGCACTTCGTACAAGTTCACTCCACTGAACCAGTCTATAATAAATTCGTCGAGTGAGATTTGGCATAACTCTTCCTTGGAGAATCCAATCTTGATTAGACTTGTGGGTTTGGATAGAGGACTCAGAGGGATACCATGGTACACAATTTTAGACATTGAAGATCCGAAATTATAGAGATACAATAGATTCAATATTGAGCTCTTACAAAGTGAAAAAAGGTGTGTAGTTTTTTTTAAATTTTGCGTAAGTTTGGTTTCAAAAAATATTTTGAAGGAATTCAAAGGGCATAGTGAAGAAATATTATCATTAATTGATTCCTCGAAGAAATAAAATGGAAACACCTAATAAGAAACCTAAAATCTCTAGCATGACTCATGAAGAAGAGGAATAAATGGAACATGATATATCAAAATTACGACACAAAGTGCAACAAAATTCACTCTCACAAAAAGTAATGGAAGCTAAGATGGATGGTTTAAAGAAAGGCATGGAAGCTAAGATGGATGATATAGAAGAAAAACTTAAGGGCAACATGGAAGATTTGAATAGAGGCATGGAAGCTAAGATGGATGGTATAGAAGAAAAACTTAAAAGCAACATGGAAGATTTGAAGACAGATTTGGCAAATTTGCTACAACAAATTCTTAATAGTGGCGAAAGGGTAGTAAAGAAAACTCATGAGGAGAAAAAAATAATGTTAATCATGATTTCATAGACTCTAACGGTGGATTGAAGACCCACCATGTTCCAAAAATCGATATGAGGAAGTTTGATGGCAAGGATCCCGTAACATGGATACTACAAATGGAGCAATATTTTGATCTCCATTACATGTAAAACACACAAAAGGTATGCATTGAAACTTTATATTTGGAACCAAATCAATTTGTATGGTATCGATGGCTTTTCTCTCGTAAAAAAATTGTCACTTGGGCAATTTTTATGGAAGAAATTATAGCACTTTATGGGGATATAAAAAGAAACACTTTTTTTAGCCAATTGATCAATCTCAAATAAAAGGGTTCAATGATGGAGCACATTGAGGACTTCCAAAAAATAAATATAAGGGTAAAAGATATTCCAAAGGAGCATAGGATTTATGTGTTCATAGGTACTTTAAAGGATAACATTCAACATGAGGTTCACCTTTTTGGAACCTGATTCATTGGAGAAAGAATTCAGGTTGGCAAGAAAAATGGAAAACAAAACTATGGCCACAAGGAAGCCTACCACTCATAACTATAAAGATGAAAGTGTTGTTGCCCCTATTCTTCCACAATCTACAATATTGACACCACAACAATTGGAAGAAAAAAGAGCAAAAGGGCTTGTTATAGTTGTGATAGAAAATATACTAAAGGTCATAAGTGTGCTAAGAAGAAATTATTTTACATAGATTGTGAAGAGGAGGAAGAAAAGAAACAAGAAACATCAAAAGAATAGGATATACACTAGGAACAAACCCTAGAGAAAGAAGAAATGAATCTAACCATATCTTGTAATGCATTGGCCAGAATTACCACTCCTCAAACTATCAAGATAGAGGGACATATCAAAAAGAAAAAGGTAATAGTGTTGATTGATTCGGGAAGTACCTATAATTTTATTCATTGTAAGATAGCCAAAGAATTGAATTGCTTCCTATATCCAACACCAGAGTGTCAAGTGATGGTTGCAAGTGGAGGAACCATAAATTTCTCTGGAAAGTGCCATAATATCAAGTTATCCATGGGAGAATATGTATTAAATAGCTCAATGCTTTCCATTCCAATGGGTGGTGTTGATGTTGTACTATGAGTCGAATGGCTACAATCCTTGGGTACAATATATTTTAATTTTCAACAACTTTTCATGAAATTTTCTTTGAAAGGAAAGGAAGTTGAATTAAGAGGTATCACAGGGAAACCAGGAAATATAATCAACTCTAATGGAACAAAAAATCTTCTAAATAAATAACAACGAGGCGTAGTTACACAATTATGTTTGCTAGAGGTTCCCACATAGAAATCATCTATTTCTCCAGATCTCCACAAAGTATTCCGAGGTATTTGAGACTCCCCAAGGCCTCCCACCTATTCGTGATCATGATCATGCTATTCATTTGATTCCAATACGTTTTCCTCCAAACATCAAGCCTTACATATATCCCTATGCCCAAAAGAGTGAAATTGAACATATGGTTGCAGAAATGCTAGAGGGTAGTATAATTCAACCTTGTCAAAGTTATTTCTCTGCTCCAGTAGTATTGGTGCACAAGAAGGAGGGGTCATGGCACATGTGTCTGGATTAGAGGGAGCTCAATAAGATCACCATTAAAGATAAATTTCTCATTATTGTCATTAATGAATTATTGGATGAATTGCATGGATCAATTTACTTCACCAAGTTGGATCTTTGTTCAAGATATCGTCAAATCAGAATGACGACTGAAGACATTCCAAAAACAGCATTTAGAACTCATGAGGGTCATTGTGAATTTTTGGTCATGCCTTTTGGCCTTACCAATGCACCTTCTACATTTCAAGGTTTGATGAATTCCATTTTCGAACCCTTCCTCAGAAAATTTATGTTAATATTTTTTGACGATATACTAATCTACAGCAAGTATTGGAAGGATCATGTTCAACATGTTGACGGGGTGCTCAAACTATTGGAGGAGAAACAATTATATGCAAAATGCTCCAAATGTTTCTTTGGAGTAAAAGAGGTGGAATATCTGGATCATATTGTATCTCATGAAGGTGTGAAGGTAGAACCTAGAAAAAATAAAGACATTAAGGAATGGAAAATCCCCACATCCATAAAGTATATGCGAGGATTTCTCAGGTTGACAGGGTATTATCGCAAGTTTGTTAATAATTATGGGCGAATAGCAGCACCTCTAACAATATTATTGAAGAAAGATGCATTTTCATGGACTCCAAAAGCAATGAAGGCCTTTGAACATCTTAAAGAGGCAATGTGCCAAGCACTAGTCTTAGCTACGTCGAACTTCACAAAAACCTTTATTGTGGAATGTGATGCCTCGAGAAATGGAATTGGTGTTGTTTTAATGCAAGAAGAAAGACCCATTTCTTTCGAAAGTCATCCAATCAAAGGAAAGTATTTACACAAAGTTATTTATAAGAAGGAAATGGTTGCAATACTACATGCACTTAAGAAATGGTGACCCTACCTAATGGGAAGACACTTCAAGGTAAAAACAGATCATGATAGTCTTAAATACATTTTAGAACAAAGATTATCTTCATAAGAGTAGCAAAAATGGGTCACAAAGATGTTGGGTTATGACTTTGAAATCATCTACAAAAAGGGGAAGAAAAATGTTGTGGAAGATGCACTCTCAAGAAAGGATGAGGATATGGAAGCATTGTTTTGCGCCATTTTTATTATCCAACCATACTGGATAAACAAAGCAGAGGATGAATGGAAGAATGATGAAGAAGTGTGGGCACTCATTAAAAAGTTACAATAAGATCCCAGTACATCTGATACATTTAGCTGGAAAAATGATTCGCTGTGGTACAAAGATCGCTTATACCTATGTAAGAATTCCCAACTCAAACAAAATATTTTTATGGAATTGCACATCTATCCCTTAGGAGGGAACTTAGGATTTTTAAAAACTTACCACAGGGTTAAGAAGGAATTTGTTTGGGATGGCCTTAAATAAGATATCCTATTGTCCCCATATTGTTATTATTGTGCCCCATAGAAGCCCAATATTGTTATTTTTGTGCCCTTATATTATTATTTCTATTTCGCCTTTGATTATATTGTGACCCTTAGACTCCTAGATATAGAAATGAGGTTTTTTCACTTGTATTACTGAAGAATTATTCATTTGTGTAATGTAAAGGAGGTTGCCCCCTCGAAGAGGCTGATTTTGAAGGCATTGATCTATATTTTCTTCTATTTTGTGAGTTGGTTGCATAACAATATGAAACTATGTAGAAAGAACAATAGCATCATCATCAATGCAATGGAACATAAAGGAACAAGAGAAGAAAATCATGTACACATAGAGTCACCAGGATTAGTCGGAGACCAGGGGAAAACCCACTATGGGAAACCCTTATAAATATTTTTCTAATAGATTTTCATCAAATGATTCATCAAAAGAGAGTACAATGATCCATACTTTCACAACAACTAGAATATCCATGAAATGCATCGAAACATCAAAACTCTAATTCAAATAATTGTAATGTATTGTCACTGCTTGTAGCCCGTTGCCGAACACCTAAGTCACTGAACGAAATCTTTGAATACTGAAATCTCATTTTGGAGTCTCGGATGTAGGGAGGAGGAGTTATGGGATTGACTATGATAGACATGGTCGCTCTTTGTGAACTTCATGATAGCGACTATTGCAGCTTGGTTGCTCCCATACCATTCTATGTGGGCCACTAGGGACCAAACTGACTTAGACTCCCAGTCGCTCTCATGAAGACTCGGTGCCAACATCCAAGGATCCCTGGATGTTGTCATGACCACTTTGTGCCAGCATCCAGGGACTAAATTTCTCATTTATGTGCTAGCATCCAGGAATCAGAAAACCCCTAACTCAGTGCAAGCTTCATCTTGTAGCTTCGGACCTTTGTGTGAGCTTCCTCCATCAAACTTGTGCAAGCCAAGACAAAAATAGAATAGGAGAAGAGAGATTCTCAATGTGTCCAAATGAGCTTGAGGTATATTCTATTTATAGGTTTCCATAAGGGTCCATTTGACCTATCCATTGGTACATGTGCATAGGGCCGACCTGATCTAGAATATATGTATGAATAAAATAATTCATAACTCAACTTCCACTTGTCCAAATGAGATGATCTTTAGGTCAATTTTTGTCCTCTCGAAAATAGGAATTCAATGAAATAATTATCTCCATCAAATGAGTAGTAAAAAGTGGAATTTGACCGCATTTTCATATTTTTAATAGTCCCTCTCAACTAGGGAGAATTCCACCTACCAATATCAGGCCATCAATCAACATGACATACTTCCTATCTCAAGTATCTCATCATCTTGAATCATCAATGTGCATCTCTTGTTTATTCTTGCTTATCTCTTGATTGTTCTTGCTCATATGTTGAATATTCTTGAATATAGAACAAGAAGAATTCTCCATTGGAGGGGAGCTTAAGCTACCACCCTCTATTCATCAGGCTACAACCCAGAATCTCTATCAGCAAGCTACTACCCGGAATATCTTTCAACGGGCTACTACCCATAATATCAATCGATGGACTAATACCCATAATATCTGTGTCAATGGGCCACTACCCATAAATATGTCAACGAGCTACTACCTGGAAATATGTGTCAATGGGCTATTACCCTGAAATATGTCAAAGGGTTACTACCCATAAATGTGTCATCAGGCTACTACCTGGAAATGTCATCGGGCTACTACCCAGAAATATCGGTGAGGATTCAGATCTACAACCCACATCAACATCAGAGATCATATCATTAGGGAGCACATATCAACCCAGAACCATATCAGGGAGCTACTACTCAACCCAAAATCTCATGGGGGAGCTACTACTACAACCCCATATCGAGCAATAGGTGATATAGGGAAGATACTACTCAACCCATCCTATCAATTACTGATCTTCCCATCAATGACCCTAAATAGTCAAGTGGTGGAACACCTACATCATAATCCTATATTGGGCTAGATACCCAACTTACCAAAGGTAATGATCTCACGTCCCCAAGCCTCCTCAATCATTGGCTAGATGGAGAGGGGTAATCCCAGCAAGCCCAACTTGTGGGTATGATGCCAACTCAGGTATACTCAGCAACGACCAAGATAGGGTGAGCGACTACTCTAACCCTGTGGATGACAGATAGAGGTAACACCCTATTATCCATAGTTCCCTCATCTCCAGGAGCCCTCTATCTCAATTCCATACCCTAGGATCTCAAACAGGGGGGGAAGAGTATGGCTCACTGTCCTTGATCAGCGCTACTCTCATCGTACTCATATCATCATACTTGTATTAATTAAGCATCATATGTCAGTAATCGTTGTCTCCTATTTATCCTGGAAATAAAATCAAATCATGTTAGATTATAACTAATCATATAAATCACAAAAGGATACCATAATCACCCTCCCTATCAAGGAGGTGCCAACCACAAGCCTAAGCTCGTCTCTCACAATGCATTGTCTCAATATATGAGAGTATCACGGTCCCAACTATATATATATATATGGGATTCTCTACCAATCAAATCCCGCTCTTTATTATTGCAATGTATCCATGCTATATTTAGATCATGCTCATACAGCTCTCTAAGGAGCTTCTTCAACCTTCTCATAGCTAGTCATGCTAGCAACATCATACTCAACCTCGTTTGTGTCACAGACCTCTCATCATGGCAGATCTCATACTAAGGCAACACTCATATGTGCTCATCTCATCAATAATCAACATCAGCATATCCATATAGTCATATATCATAGGAAGAATATCTCGGACCAAGGATGTATCATATCATGCAAACTTCTCGAAGGATTCTTGGTGGCAATGTGTATGAAGCGGCTCAATTGTGAACTTATTCAGGTTCTATGCAAGTCATATATACACAGATGGATCTTCAAAGCGGAACATCAATGCTTCAATCAATTGTTGGGTTCCATGTCAAGTTCAACAACATATTTAACTTCAAATCGGAGTGTCCAAGGATTTTCATGTCCACTTCTCAATGCTTCTTTAATAGTTTCACAATATAGAATATCTTTTCCCAACTTTAGAAGTCAGTTCATCATGCCATGATACATTATTACGAGATTCAGAAGCCATCTCCCTCTTCTATCATCATAGGCTCTTTACCTTACAATAGTATATCGTCGGTTTATAAAAACCAAAAACAAAATCAAAGTCATACCTTGGAACACTTCTGAGGTAAAGGCTTGAATAAACACATCATCGAGCTTCATCAAATAATTGTCAATGCGGACATATCTGGATCAAGGGAGCTTGCTTCATGCAATGCTCACTGCAACCATAACACTTTACCAAACCATTAGCCTTTCATAAATCCTTATTGTGAAATCAATTCAACTCATCAAAGTTTAGAAGACAGGTCAATATTAATATCAATAGTCATCAATATCTCAGTGTCAATTCTTTGAACCAGATGATAGGCAAGGATTTCATCAAGTAATGACATCATCTATTATATTGCCAACAGTTTGTCATAAACCAAGCAATATCAATCAAGTCATTCTCATAATACAATTCATAGGAAGTCATTATGCTCATATATCATTATCATCAAGGCAAATCATCAGTAGTCAAGTCAACACATTAGACATCATTTCAATATCCAAATTTTTTATCATAGTAAGATCTATAGTCCAAGACATATCTCAATCATTGAGTCATAGATCTAGGTCATCATCAGACATCATAAAACTCATATATATCAATCAGCCAAAATATGTCAAACTCTTGTAGCACAAACTTCAAACATAATGACATATCTATATGTATGTCATGGTCACTTGCAAACATTCAAACTTCCCTACTTCCAAATATTTCGGATATCTACTACTTATCTATGGAACTGACATCCTCCAGGTGAACATCTTGATTCAGAGTTCAAATAGCTTCAGGAATATTCAGATGATGGTCAACTGTAGTCAAACCTATGGATTCTCCCTTCAGGTTAGCATGTGGGTGACTTTAGATTCATGGACGCCACCTGGGCCTTAGTGTGCATGTGTCCTAGGACGAGTATTCCCTTTACTATGCCTACGTCCAAGGAATAAACCATAATTTTTGTATAGGCTTCAAATCTGATACCTTGTTGCAGATCAATAATGTCAGATGCACAAAAATAATATTTCAATAATACATAATGCAAATAGTAATAAAAGTAAGAATATTGAGAAGAGATTCTCCCTCTGACTAGGAATCTAATTCATTTGTCTTCTTTCATGTCATCAACCTGTCTTTACTAGAGTCATGTAACAACGGTTCTATTGCATTATAGAGTCAAACATATATCCATCATGGTCATATCATGCTCACGTCAGCTACTATGTTATATCATGACATCAATCTTTTATCAAAGGTTAGATTCACATGATAGAGACAGTGGACAGGTGTGACAACATACTTCAAAGATTATGAACACAATATCACTTTTATCAAGTCAATCCATCGAGTTTAGGGAATTTAGTTTTACCATATGCCATAATTATAATCAAAGACATGACCATGGTTAATAATAGTTCTATAGTATCAATCTCATATTTCTATCCTCTAGGTTACCATAGGACCAACTCAGGTCATTCAATAAAACTTTACCAAAACAACACGAGTGTCAACATAATTTCATCATACCTATCACACGCATTATCAGTATTAATGAGGTAACATTCTATAATAAATCCATCATATCTTATGCATGTCAAGTGTTAAGAGTATCATTAGAGTCAAATTACTAGCCTTCTTCACAGAATCAAGATCTCTAAGAACAATAGATGTTAGCTAAATATCAAGTTATGCCACTATATCCAATATCAACAATAAGTAACCTCATAGAATCAAGAATATCAAAATATTCAATACCAGATGCACCATTTGATCATAGGAAACATAAATCCAAATCTCTTTCATATGCAAGAATGATCCATTTGTGAAGGAAACATTCTCAACATACCATAAGGCTTACCTAGTCATCCAATGTTGTAGTTGAAACATAAAATTGAAGCAATATACATTTCATACCTTGTAGAGTTCAAGTACCTGTGCACCTTCTCATAGGCATCTTGTAGTGCTAGTCATGTTTTCATCAAGTACCTCTTTACCTCTTTCCAAATCTAGCTTTTCTTTCCTGCATCTCAAATGATCCTTAAGAGGGATCCACTTATCATATCTCATAAAGGAGGTTAGATACATCCATATACTCAAATATACATGCAAGAAGTATAAGCAATGATCAAAACAATAATCATATTAATCATATTCAAGATTAAAGAAACATAATAAGTCAAAGAATACTTATATTCAATGATAGGTGATCATCTCCCTCTTGAACCAGCCTTCAAGATTCATCATTATCCATAGTCCACATAAGAATGTTGCCTTCAATCAACTTTATCAACAATCGGGTCATCGATGGATTCATCAAATTTGTCCCAAGTGCTTGAGCATATTCACATAGACCATGCTAGAGTTCCATGCATCAAATCTCAAGTCTTTGCCATAAACCAAGGTTTCTCTCAAACCCTAACCATCAAATCCTTATGCATTAATTACCAAGGGTTTCCTTCATACCCTAGGATTCTTTTAGGTCTCCACCATCCTCTTCTTGCTTCCATCCAAAGTGTCTCCATAGGGGTGATCTCCATGGTTTTTCTTCAACCCACCTCTAATACCATGTTAATTTTTCGTAGGGCTATATTGCTCTTTGTTTTGATAATTGCATTTCTCCATTAACACATTAAGTTCACCCCATAGTATCATAACATTATTCATATTTACATCAATGTTCATCAACATAAGAGACTATGTAGAAAGAAAAATAACATCATCATGCATTCAGCGGAACATAAAAGGAAAAAGAGAAGAAAAGCATGCACACATAGAGACATCGGGATTGGTCGGAGACCAAGGAAAATCACCTTCAAGGAAACCCTTGCAAATATTCTTCTAATAGATTGTCATCAAATGATTCAGAAAAAGAGAGTAAAATGATCCATATCTTCACAACAACTAGAATATCCATGAAATGCATCTAAACATCAAAACTTTGATTCAGACAACTGTAATGTATTTTCGTTGTCTATAGCCTACTGTCGAACACTTCTATCACTGAACAAAATCTTCATAATAATAAAATATCATCTTTGAGTCTCGGACGAGGGGAGGAGTTGTCCAAGTGAATATGACAAACCCGGTCGCTCTTTGTGAACTTCATGATAGCTACTATGGAAGCTTGGTCGCTCCCATACCATTATGTGTGGACAATCGGGGACCAAACTGACTCGAACTCTCGGTCTCTCTCATGAAGACTTTGTGCCAGCATCCAAGGGTCCCTAGACATTGTCATGACCACTGTGTGCCATCATCCAAGGACTAAATTTCTCATTTATGTGCCAGCATGCAGGAATCAGAAAAACCCTAACTCAGTGCGAGATTCATATTGTAGCTTCAGACCCTTGTGTGAGCTTCCTTCGTCAAACTTGTGCAAGCCAAGACAAAAATATAAGAGGAGAAGAGATATTTTTCAATTTGTCCAAATGAACTTGAGGTTTCTTCTATTTATAGACTTCCATGAGGGTCCACTTGACCTTTCCATTGGTACACATGCATAGGGCCGACCTGATCCAGAATATATGTAAATAAAATAATTCATAACTCAACATCCTCTTGTCCAAATGAGGTGATCTTTAGGTCTGTTTTGGTCCTCTCGAAAAGAGGAATTAAATGAAATCATCATATCCATAAAATGAGTAGTCCAAAGTGGAATTTGACTGTAGTTGCATATTTTGAATTGGTAGGATCCACAGGGCTTGATTCTAAACTCCTTTGTCTTTTCAAGTTTGTGATCATCGGGATGGTCATTGGTTTGCAATCCATCACGCCAAATTTCTTCAACATCTTGATCACATACTTTCCTTAACCAAGATAGATCTCAGCAGGTCCTTGCCAGACTTCCAGTCCCAATTAGTTGTGCATCATCCCTAGATCCTTCATGTCAAATTATGTTGTTAGTTGCTTCTTACATTCTTCAATTTGACCTTCCACACCTATCAAGAGAATATCATCCACATACAAATAATTATTACCGACTCTCCCTTCAAAACCTTAATATAAAGGGTCATATCAGCAGAACTCTTTGTGAAGCCTAATCTTTGTAGGTATGCATCCATCTTTGCATACCATGCCCTTGGTGCTTGCTTGAGTCCATATAATTCCTTCTTCAATCTGTAAACATATGCATTTATGTATCTAACCTCAAATATCAAGGATTTCTCTATATATACTTCCTCATCAATTGTGCCATTCACGAATGTAGTCTTGACATCCATTTGGTGGATATTCCATCACACTAATGTTGCCAAAAATACCAATGAGATAATATTTGCATACCTTGTTGTTGGAGAAAATGTCTCTTCATAGTCGATGCCTTCCTATTGAGAGAAGCCCTAGCCACAAACATTGCCTTATATTTATCAATACTTCCATCTGCTGCATGTTTAACCTTGTAGAGCCACTTGGAAGTTACCACAAATTTGTCTTCAATCCAAGGTACAATTTTCCAAACTTCATTCTTCATTATTGATTGATATTCTTCATTATTGATTGATATTCTTCATTCATGGCATCCTTCCATTCTTGGTGATTGAAAACTTCTTCAAAAGTGGATGGCTCTGCTTCTATAATTTTTTTCATGTAGGTTGCATACCCAGAATATCATTTGGGCTTCTTGCTTTCCCTAAATTTTCCTTAAGCTACTTCATGACCCTTTGCATCTAATAGTGTAGAAATCAACCAATTCGTTATATTTCTAGTTTCAGGGAAAACCACAGGTTGTATAGGTTCACAGGGACCTTCATATTCATTATTTGATTCTTCTTCTTCCCTAGTAAATTCTTCTTCGAATACGGTAAGTTCTTCATCATCAGAGTCCGTAGGGAGATCCGTTGATTTCTTGAATGCAATACTT
Source organism: Pinus taeda (assembly GCA_000404065.3). NCBI lineage: Eukaryota > Viridiplantae > Streptophyta > Pinopsida > Pinales > Pinaceae > Pinus > Pinus taeda. Next base: position 156,349 of record APFE030498409.1, on the reverse strand, counting down.
TCGTAAAATATCACATCTAGACTAACTTCTATTTGATGTCCTTCCTTTATGTATATCATATAGGCCTTGGAAGAGTTATTGTAGCCAACAAATTTTCCCTTCATTCCTAATGGATCCAACTTATTTCTATTGTCCTTAGGTATATGAATATATACAGGACAACCAAAAATTTGGAGATGATCCACAAATGATTTCTTCCCATTGAACACTTATTCGAGAATCTTGTTATCCAATGACCTTTGGAGACTTCGATTTTGTATGTATATAGTTTCCTTTGTAGCTTCAGCCCATAGAAATTTCAGTAAATCTCGATCATGTAGCATAGCTTTCATACGTTATTTAATGGATCGATTTTTTCATTCTACGACTCCATTTTGTTTGAGATTATATGGGACTATCAGGTCCCTCTTAATCCCAGACTCCTTACATAAGGCTATGATTTCCTTGGATGTGTATTCTCCTCCATTATCATATTTTAATATCTTGATTCTTCTTTCTATAAGGTTCTCTACTTCAGCTTTGAATTCTTGAAATTTGGTAAATACTTCATCCTTGTATTTCATTAAGTAAACCCAAGTTTTCCTTGAATGGTTATTTATTATTGTTACATAATATAGATGAATTTCAAGTGATTTAGGATTCATATGGCCAGGGACATAAGAATGAATGAGATCCAAGATTTTTTTGACCTTGAATCACTTCTCTCAAATGGTTTCTTGGTGTTCTTACCCAATGCACACCCTTTGCATACTCCATCGTGATCTTCTTTTAATTTGGGGATTCCAACTGCTATTGAATCTATGGTTGGAAGGAGTTCAAATGGAGATGATCTAATCTTCTATGCCACAGCTCACATGGGCTGAATTCAATGTAAGCTAAAGCTTGAGCAAGGGGATTTAGCAACCTATAGAGTCTTCCTTCACGAATCCCAATCATTCTAGCATTTTATATGCTTAAGTTTTTACCCCATACTACAACTTTTCCATCAATGAATGCTACTCTATCACCTTTATCTTCTAGACTTGAAATGAAGAGTAAATTCTTATGCAAACCTTGAAAAAATAGGATTTTGTTGAGATGAATATTACCTCCATTCTCCATCTCTAGCGAGGTTGATCCAATTCCTCTCACAGGATAACTCTTATTATCACCAAGCTCTACAAAGTAAGAAGACTTTCCTTTTGAAAATGTTTTTCGTTGCTTGTGATGACCAGTCATATGTATTGATGCTCCACTATTGATCACCTAAATGCTCTCATCTTGAAATGTTCCAGTGAGTGCTGAGAATAGTCCTTCATCCTTTGTCTTGATCACTTCCTTCTTTGGAGTAAATAAGAGATTTCATACTTATTTGATCCCCTTCTTGAGCTAACTTGCTACCTTTAAACACTTCATTAAAACCTTCTTCAATGTAGTAGAGATATTCATAATGCCCTCAACCAACCTTAGCTCTGATACCATGTTGAGAAATATATAGGGCAATGGTTAGAGTGATTTCTCTTTTCTTGATAATTGTTTGTGATGTATTTTTACTTTTTATTAATTATTAGCTTCTTTATTTATTGTTATGTTTGTATATCATCAAACATCTACCAAACAAGAAGAACAAGAACACAGAATATAGGTTGCAAGCTAGGGCCAAAACCTCTCCACTTGAGAGGAAAACCCGCAAATATCTTCTCTTCTTATAGATCCTTCAATTGACAAATTCCAAGACCTATAGACCAAGATCAAAACCCTCCAAGATCAATTCCAACCTTTCTAGATGATGTGATTCCTTTGTCCAAGTCAAATCTAGTCGAATCTCTTCCAATAACACAATTTCAACCCCCAACTGCAAAATTTCAGCCTTTACTACAAGTCTACAATTTTTTGCCCTCCTTGCAGCGATTGTTGCCACGTCTATGAGCTTATTCTAACCTCCCAAAGCTTCCTCAGACGTTCGCTTATATTTCTCTTCCTTTTGGAGCTTGAGGATGGCTTATTGTGACCTTCATTGACCTACTTTATCTTCCTTCTTTAAGATCGAACCTACAGAAGGAAAACCCTAGACCAGCAGCAAAAACCCTAGCCTTTCTTCACACGTGTGAGAGAGAAATAGCCCAAAGACAATTTTTCTTCGTCCTCTTCCTTCTTCACTGCCTTCTTCTTCCTCCTTCGCTTGAATGAGTGAGTGATGAATGTGTGTCAAGGAGGTCAAGTTTCTTCCTTTATATAGGCTTCTTAAGCTGGACGTCGTTCCTCAAATTAGGTCGACTTCCCATCTACCAGCCAACTTGGTCTTAAAGGGAATTTTGACATTTTTAAGGACAAATAATTTTCTTTACAAGTTATAATGTGCCAGATGGGGTCTTAAATTTATGAAAATAACTCTTTTGACTTCTTGAACAAGGACAAACCCTAGAAGCACTCAATGGGTGCTTGACCTATAAAATAAAAGACCTCAAACATGAAACCCATGCTTCAAAAACAATAATAATAATTTTTATTTCATTTTAAAATATACAAGAATCAAAAGTACATTTCATATTTATTAAGACCAAACCTAGTTACACATTTTTCAACAATGTTTATGCCTCACAGCGTTGTGCTCTAATCTAGTGGAGAGTTAGAGCCTGTCAGTCAAGGCCTTGCTATTTTGTAATTGAGAATGTTGGTTATGATGATTATGTCGAAATTTGATAGCTATGGGGTGAATTTCCTTGAACACAATTTAATTTCCGACCTTTTTAAAGTGACTTTCTAAAAATAGAAATGCATGTTTATCTTTGCAACCATGACTTTCCAAAAATACTATTCCATCAATTTGTAATCATATATATACGATGGAAAATCACTTAACTTGTAATTAATCAATCTCAATTATTTAATTTTTAACTTAATCATCAATATTATTATTATTATTACTATTATCCTATTTATGATATTATTATATTATTATTAAAAAGAAATTCAAGTCTCTCAATCATGAGACTCAATCATGTCATATGTCACTCCCATCAATTAATGCATATGTTACTCTCTCTCTTAATGGATTCATTGCTCTCTCTCTCTTTAATGCTCTTGCGCATCTCTTACATAATTTAATGATGAGTCATAAAATATTCCTCTTACACCTCTGTAATGCATAAGTTACACTTCTCTCCTAAATGCATAAGTTACACTCCTCTCCTTTATGACATAAGTTACACTCCTATTTTGGCATATGTAACTTCTCCTCAAGGCATAGGAGTTACCCCCTCATGAATTTGACCTACTTCCTCTTCCTTTATATTTGTGCCTCTCATCCTCACTTGACACACTTACTTGTGCTTGTAAGAGGAGAATTCCAACTTGAGAAAAAGAGAGTTGGAGAGTCCAAAGGAAGATTGAGAGAGAGAGAGAGAAAGAGTCTTGAAGAGAAAGAGAAGATCTTGGAGATACAAAGTGATTTAGTGTTTGCATCAGCTACTACTGTCAAAGATATTCTTCATATTTGTGCGAACTTCTTCATTCTCTCATTTTACTTTGTATCTCTACTCAACAGTTGATTTCTAATAGAAGAAGAATCTGGTTGTGTTTTCCCCTTGTGGGTTTTTCCCTGGTCATTGACCTATCTTATCTGTGTCTTATTGAGTTCTTGGTTGCCTTCAATTGTGCATATGGTTTATATGATTGATGTTCTATCTACAATTACTTAACTTATTTTGCAGCATAAAAAAGTTTTGGATTTAAGTGATTGTAATAACATAGAGCATCAAGATTTCAACATGGTATCAAAGCTTTGATGAAGACAAGCTCCATTTCCATCTCTTTTTCTGTTGGAACATCTCATGTTGTATGCTCCATTTGCAGCTCTTTTTCTGCTAAAATATAGTTTGTTGTTCGCTCCATTTGCAGCTCTCTTTCTGCTGAAATATAGTTTGTTTTCCACTCCATTTGTAGCTCATTTTTTGCTGAAATATAACTTTCTGTCTGCTCCATTTGTAGCTCAATTTCTATTGAAATATAGTTTTTTGTCCTCTCCATTTGCAGCTCATTTTCTGCTAAAATATAGCTTGTTGTCCACTCCATTTACAGCTCTCTTTTTTCTTAAATATCTCTTGTTCCTTTTACTTATTGCTCATTTTCTACTAAAATTTCTCTTCCATTTTTGCTGCTGAAATATCTCATTTACAGTTGAAATATCTCTTGTTTTCCCTTTATATTTGTTGTTGAAATTTTGAGCAGACCAAAATGTCTTCCTCCTACTTTAAGAATTAAGAGGAGTTGGTTGATGCTTCAAACTTTTTCCCTTGGAAGGTCACGTTTGATATTACTCTTGAGGAACATGATGTTCTAGAGTATGTTGAAGGAGAGGTAGCAGAACCAACTAAAAACTCCAATGTTGCTATCAAGGCTAGATACAAAAAAGGAGAATTCAAGGCTAAAAATATTATCCTTGACTCTCTTGGAGACCACCTCATCACTTATGTTTCCAATTTGAAGAAAGCCAAAGAAATGTGTGGCGAGTTGATTATAATGTATCTGGTGAACAACTTGAGTCAAATTCTTGCTCTGAAGAATCAACTCAAGGATGTTAAGATGAAAAAAGGAGAAACCATTCAAGCATGCTTCATGAGGATATCAAAAATCAAAGATTAGTTGTCAACTTCTAGTGAAATTATTTCCAATAAATAACTGGTACTGATTTCGCTCAGAGGTATTCCTTCTTCTTGGGAACTTTTTATTACTACTATCAGTAATAATGACAAGTTTCCTACATTTGATGAGCTCCTAGGAAAGTCCAATCAAGAAGAAGCCAGAATTATTTCTAGAGGGAGAATTCCCAAGCACGAGGAGGGAGAACCTACTGCCTTTGTTGTTCAAGGAAAAAATGAAAAAAAGGAATGCACTATTTGAGAAAGTTTTCTCCCAATAGCTCCTCTCAACGGACCAGAGACTTATCAACAATCCAATGCTACAATTGTCGCAAGCATGGCCACTATGCTCATGATTATTCAAAAAACAAAAGATCATCAAAATCTAACTTCAACAATCATTCCAACAATTTTGATTATGGAAGAAGAAGAGAAGTCCCTTCTGCTCATAGAGAAAACTATCATTCCTCAAGGAACCAAAGGTATGATAATAATGCAGCTAAGACTCAATCAGAGAACTTTCTTGTTTCTACTCTTTCTAGTTCATCTCCTACAAATTCTTGTGATGGTTGGTTGATAGTGGTGCTTCAAGGCACTTTGCTGGTTACAAATAAGTACTCTCTAATTTGGTTGAGAGAGAGACATTTGAAGATAATTCTTGGAGATAACTCTACATATTCCATAAAGGGATTTGGTTTCATTTCTTTCCATCTAGATCAAGGTAAAACTTTGACTCTTCAAAAAGTTTTATATGTATCTGGTTTAAAGAAGAATCTTGTGTCCATGTCAGCTTTAGAAGATAAAGGAATGAAAGTTGTTTTCATAAATGGAAAAGTTCTCACTTGGCCATCAAGATCCAACATGAGAGATGCCCTCACTCTATGATCTAGAGGTGAAGGTCTATACAAAATCAATGGAAGACCTATTCATGCACTAATCCATGACATCAATTATCAAAGTGAACTTTGGCACCGAAGGTTCACTCACTCGCACTACAAAGCATTACCTCATGTGAGAAAGATGGTTTCCAGAATGTCAAAAATCAAAGTTGATCATGATGGTGTTTACAAAGGATGCACAAGAGGAAATAAAGTGAAGGGACCATTCCCTTCAAGCAAAAGTAGAACCAATCAAGTATTGCATCTTATACATTTTGATTTATGTGGACCAATGCCTATAACTTCTCTTGGTGGTTACTTGTTTTATATTTCTTTGTGGATGATTTTTCTCGCAAAACATGGATTTATTTTCTGAAAAATAAAAGTCAAGCTTTTAGCATGCTCATAATTACCAAGCTCTAGTAGAAAAACAAACTGGAAAGCAAATCAAAATTTAAATCCAAAAATGGAGGAGAGTTCACTTCTAGTAATTTCATTGACTTTTCAAATACGCTAGAATAAGAAAAGAGACCATTGTACCATATAACCCAAAACAAAATGGTGTGGCTGAGAGAAAGAATATAACTATCATGGAAGCGGTCAAAGCTATGTTGCATGATCAGAAATTGCCAAAGTTTCTATGGGGAGAAGCTACAAACACAGTTGTTTATGTTTAAAATATATCTCCTCACCGTGCCCTAAATAACAAGACTCCTGAAGAAGTCTTCACTGGCAAGAAGCCCGAAGTTGGGCACCTAAGGATCTTTGGATGTCCTGTCTACTTTCATGTCCCAAAAGAGAAAAGGAACAAGTTGGAAGTTCCAGGTAAGAAAAGTATGTTTGTTGGTTATTATGAGAATTCTAAAGCTTACTAAATATACGTACATGGTAAAATAAATATAGAATTTAGCATAGATTAACTTTTGATGAAGGTGCAACTCTTGGAAAAGCAAGGGACACTCCTCTTCCTCCTGCTAATGTTGATAGTCAAGATGATGTATTTGAAATACAAGAAGACCCTAAAGTTAAAATTGATCGTGTTCATGAACCCATGGAGCCCATGGATCCTTTAGATCCTCCTCCATGTGATCCTCCTTCTGAAAGGAGACCTTTATGGCTTCGTGACAAGAAACCTTGCTGATTCCAAGGATATGTTGTAGCCATGAGCAACATTATTCAATTTGAACCGTGCACTTTTGAAGAAGTTGTAAAGGCCCAAGTATGGAAAGATGCAATAGCTAAATAATATGAATCCATCATTCATAATGATGTATAGGAAGTGGTTCCAAGACCCCAAGGTAAATATGTTGTATCTTCTAAATGGTTGTATAAAATTAAACATGTTGTTGATAGCAATATTGAAAAATATAAAGCTAGATTTGTGGCTTGAGGTTTCTCTCAAAAAGAGGGAATAGATTATGATGAAATTCTTGCACCTGTTTCCCGTTACAACACCATCTGATCTATTGTAGCTCTAGCTACAGCCAAGGATGGTATCTTCACCAAATGGATGTGAAGACTACTTTTCTGCATGGCTTCCTTAAAGAAGAAGTATTTGTGGAGCAACCATAAAGCTTTGAAGTACATGATCCCAAAACTCATGTGAGTAGGCTGAAGAAAGCCCTCTATGGTTCGAATCAAGATTGGCATGCTTGCATAGATAGCTTCTAGATGAAGCTTGGTTTTACCAGAAGCAATGCAAATCCAAATCTTACTTTAAGGCAGTCCAAGGTATGCCTTTGATTTTGGTATTGTATGCTAATGATTTATTTATGAACAAAAGTGAACCTCTTATTCTCTAGTGTAATAGGGAGTTAGCTTCTAAATTTGAAATGAAATATATTGGTTTGATGCACTACTTTTTGGGTCTAGAGGTATAGCAAAAATCTTGTGAGATCTTCCTTTCTCAAGGAAAATATGTTGTCAAAGTACTAGAAAGGTTTGGCATGACTAAGTGTAAGTCCATAAATACTCCAGTTGAAATGAATTTCAAGAAGCTTTGTGGTAAATATACAAGACTTGATTTGGCTAATCCTTCTGAGTACCGTCAACTAATTGGGGCATTGATGTTCTTAGTGAACACTAGACCAGATATATGCTTTGCAATCAATACTCTGAGTCAATACATGACTAAGCCTGCTCATGCACATTATGTTTCTACAAAGCATGTGTTGAGGTACCTTCATGGGACCATCAATCTTGGATTGAGATATAATGCCGAAGATGTAAGGCTACAACTCTGATGTTGATTGGGTTGGTAACTCTACTGACAGAAAAAACACATTCGGGTGCTACTTCAGCTTAGGATCTGCCATGATATCTTGGATGAGCATAAAGAAAAAGTTTCTGGCCCTTAGCACGGCTGAAGAAGAATACATTGATGCTAGCATGGCTATTTGTGAGGCAGTATGGCTAAGGAAGATCTTTGGAGAGTTGTTCGAGCAAGTATTGGATACTACAGTATTTTACTATGACAATAAGAGTAGGATTTGACTCGTTGAAAATCATGTGTTCCATGACAAGCCCAAACACATTGAGATCAAATATCACTATATCTGGAATATGGTGCGAAGAGGAGCAGTAAGACTTCATCATATATCAACTGATGGCCAGGTCGCTGACATTCTTACCAAGAATTTACTGAAAGGAAATTTATTGGTTTTCAAAGAGAAATTTGCACTGGTAGATGTGACCCTTCCTAGAGAGGGTGGTCATGGATGATAAGCCTTGGATGTGCGAGATCCTTGTCATATGTTGACAAGTGGATCCCCCCAAGTAGTGATGATCCTTGGATGTGCAAGATCATTGTCATGTGTTGAAAATTGGATCCTCCCAAGCAGTGATGAGCCTTGGATGTGCGAGATCCTTGTCATGTGTTGACAAGTGGATCCCCCCCAAGCAGTGATGAGCCTTGGATGTTCAAGATCCTTGTCATGTGTTGACAAGAGGATACCCCCAAGCAGTGATGAGCCTTGGATGTTCAAGATCCTTGTCATGTGTTGACAAGTGGACCCACCCCTCCCCAAGTGTGTATAGGGTGATGGATGTATCTCCCATATGGTAATTCTTCTTCATTATATTGTAACATCATTTTTCCAAAGCAGAGATAGCAAAGATCCTTGTATTAGAAAGAAATTCCTCCCTAGTTGAGAGGGAGTGTTGAAAATTGACAGCTATGGGATGAATTTACTTTAATAAAATTTCATTTCCGACCTTTCTAAAGTGACTTCCTAAAAATAGAAAGGCATGTCTATCTTTGCAACCGTGACTTTCCAAAAATAGTAAATCACTTTCTATCAATTTGTAATCATATATATACGACGGAAAATCATTACTTGTCCTTAATCAATCTCAATTGTTTAATTTTTAACTTAATCATCAATATTATTATTATTATTACTATTATCATCCTTATGATATTATTATATTATTATTAAAAATAAATTCAAGTCTCACAATCATGAGACTCAATCATGTCATATGTAACTCCCCTCAATTAATACATATGTTACTCTCCCTCTCTCTCTTAATGGATTTATTTCTCTCTCTCTTTAATTCTCTTACGCACCTCTTACACTCTCTTACACAATTTAATGACGAGTCATGAAAAAATTTCTCTTACACCTCTTTAATGCATAAGTTACACTTCTCCTCTAAATGTGTAAGTTACGATCCTCTCATTTATGACATAAGTTACACTCCTATTTTGGCATGTGTAACTCCTCCTCAAGGCATAGAAGTTACTCCCTCATGAATTCGACCTACTTACTCTTCCTATATATTTGTGCCTCTCATCCTCACTTTACACACTTGCTTGTGCTTGTGAGAGGAGAATTCTGACTTGAGAAAGAGAGAGTTGGAGAGTCTAGAGGAAGATTGAGAGAGAGAGAGAGAGAGAGAGTCTTAAAGAGCAAGAGCAGATCTTGGAGAGACAAAGTGATTCAGTGTTTGCATTAGCTACTGTTGTCAGAGATCTTCTTCATATTTGGGTGAACTTCTTCATTCTCTCATTGTACTTTGCATCTCTACTAAACAATTGATTTCTAATAGAAGAAGAATTTGGTTGGGTTTTCCCCTTGAGGATTTTCCCTTGGTCATTGACCTAACTTCTCTGTGTCTCATTGAGTTCTTGGTTGTCTTCAATTGTGCATATGGTTTATATGGTTTATGTTCTATCTACAATTACTTAACTTATTTTACAACATAAAAGATTTTCTATTTAAGTGATCGTAACAACATAGAGCATCAAAGTTTCAACATATGGTGTTTGATGATGCTTATCAATTCAAACTCTTCTTATGAGAATATTTCAATTTGAGTATCCTTGCATCATGTCAAGTCATTATGAATACCTCCCTAGTTGAGAGGGATTTTTCGAAAATGTAACTAGGTCCGGTCTTCATAATTGTCATTGTACTTGTATCAAAATGTATTTTGTAAAAGCAAAAAAAAAAATGTTGTTATTATTTTTCTAGTCAAAGCATGTTCTTCATGCTTCTATAGTTTATTGACTCAAAAGAAATATTTCATGAGTCAAAGTCCCATTTGGACATGTATGAAAAAGAAAAATATTTATTTTTTAGTCAAAAGTAGCACCACAAGACCAAGTCATCCCTCCATTGGAACAAGTGGACCTAGGCTCCAAGAGCCACCTCTTCAACCTATTGGATGTGTATATATAGAGGGAAACTTGGTCACTTTGGAGACCATTCATTCACTCATCATGTACATCGATTTCCGTGCCAAGAGAAGAAGAGGAAAACAAACAAAGTCAAAGGAGAGAGAGGATGAAGAATTTTTTGCCCTAGTTCTGCAAATATTTCTAAGGTATTGTAGGCTCAAAATTTCAAGGGTCACTATTTCAGGGACTGAAAATGTAGGAGCCGAAAATTTCAAGAAATGACCAGATTTCAGATGTTTGACCAGCATTGACTTTGTTGACTTTGACTTGATGAAGAAGAATCGAAAGAGGGTTGACTTGGTTCTGTGTGGAGGTCTTGGTCTTGGTTTTTGGGTTTTGGATTTCTCACTTTGATCTGATTCTATAAGAAGAGAAATTGGTTGTGTTTTCCCCCTCGTAGGATTTTGCCTTGGCTTGGAGCCTATATCTTGTGTTCATTGTCTTTTTGTAATCTTCATGTTTATGTTTTGGTAATTATTTGATGAACAAAACATAATAAAAGTAATAAGAAGCCAACAAACATTCACAAGCAATTATCAAGTTAGAGAAATCAGCCCTAATCTACAAGCATATTGATTTCTCAACAAAAGAAGAATGTCAAACTATAGTAATAAATTATTTATACCCATCCGCGAGTGGTAGCACAATTTGCAAAATGCATGTTGGTAAACCCTCGTGTATCTATGTGCTCAGAAGTTCAATCCTCCTGGACATGTCTCACCAACGGAACATACAAAAAAGAATGATTTATACCCCCTGGGCAGGTTGAGAAGGGATGCACTCTGTCTTTTATATGGCAAGGGCATTGTCACCTCACTCAATAAGTGAGGTTGAAGTGCCCCCATTCTAGGTCATTTTATGTGGAGACATGGAAGTTTTGTCAAGATCCAGTTACTTCAACTCAAGTGGTGGTTATGGTTCTTGATGGTTCATATGTGTGTTATGTTCCTTGCACAAAACTTCAATTGGATGGCAATTATTGGGACATTTTCACATCATTCTTTGGGCAATCCAATGCAATGGCATTTAAAGCCATCATCCTCAGGCTCCACATGGAATTTTGTTTAGCATTCACGTTGTATATTTCATTGCTTTTTCATCTACCTTGTTTGTTTCATCCCATGCTTTTCTCAGTTTTCTGTGGGCATTACCTATCGAGCAAATTCTCTGCACAAGTGTCTTGGCCCATCTCTTAATCTCTAGTCTACAACTCCTCCCATTGAAGCTTATTCTGGTTTGTTACCCCTAGTTCACAAGGATGGTCAGGAAAATATCACATTGTTGGAGAAGATGTTGGGGTCATGGGGTGCAAGGTAACTCTAGAGCCCATATGAGGGAAGAGGCCTCTACTAGAAAGTAGAGGGAGTAGCTACCACCAAAGGTTCAAGAGGAGCTTCACAAATTGGAAGAAGATATTGCTAGTGAGAGGCAATGCCTGTCGAACTCTAAAACATTGGCAAACATAAGGGACTAAGTGCTTGACATGAACCACACTCGTGGCAAGAAGAATCAATATTTACTCACCAACTTATATTGGAGGATGGAGTCACTATTGGGTCATGTTATCATGGACCAGACTGATGCTATGAAAGAAATTTTGTTGGTTCTAAATGAAGTGGTGCTTCAACAAAAAATTATGAACGAGTGACTCAAATGGATTGAATCCAATGTTGCTCTGCATGCTAGTCTAAGCATTCATAACCTTGGAAATCTAAACCCATTTAAGGTGGATACTTCCATCTCTTCTTAGTCTAATTATGATGCTTGACTCCCAGCTTGTCTAGTTTTTTGGTTACTCCAATCCTTCTATTGTTGGCATACAATTTCTAGTTTCTATATATTTGGAAATTACTTATAGTAAAAAGTCTTATATATTACTCTGTCAATCTAGTGGATACTCTATTTTGGAAGACAGTCCTTGGGAACTTTAATGCTTCTTTTTGGATGATGTTTTGTTGTTTTGTTATTGGTTAGGTTTTCCAAGTGGTACGCCACTAACAGGTAGAGTTTTTGGACTTATGTAATCTTTGGTAGTGAATAGATATTTAGCTTACAAAAAATCAAACAGAAAGTCCATATCAAAAACTGGATTCACCAGTGTTGACCACTACGTATCAACGACCCATAGCAGTACACCCCCCTTTTTTCGCAAAAGGGATAACACTTGATGGATGTGTCTATGTCATCTAGCTATCATCATCAACTTGAATTCCAAGATATTACGTAAAACCTTTCTGCATGTGTATAATGTACATAATCTCAGCAGATCCATGTCATATATGTAACGACCTAGGTAAACTTATTTTTCTAGTGACAGTCTCCATTTTGGAAGGTTTTGTCTCACCGATCCATTCTCGGATGGTCGATATAGTTTTTCGCCAATCTTACCCCAAAGCTAGAATGGATTTTGTCACTAGGATCTTAGGTGAGTCTTAGTGTTCTAGGTCGAGTCTATGTAAAAATGATTTGGGAATAATCCTAACTATTTGGTTATGTTATTTTATTACAAATTGCTTGGCCTATTGGATTATATCTGTGTCGCAGAAATTGGTGGTCCGTGAGGGTCTATTACAAATGGGTTTTCCCCTTTATGATATAAAAAATATGAAAATCGAGATATAAAATGTCTTGGGGGTTGGAAAATTAATTTATCCTCTCATAGGTTAGTTAATTAAATTTTCTAGCCAAAAATTAATTAAAATCCTAAACCAGAAATTTAAGTAATTCTAGGTCTTAGGTAAATTTCAATTCTCCAATGGCAAAATTCGTCGATCCTAAAAAAATAAATTTTAAGAGGTCCAAGGACTAAGTGAATTAATTATTTTGATAAATTTTAAACTTTTGATCCCTGGGGTTAAATCAAAGTCAATTTTTTTGGAAAATTAACTCAAAAAAATAATTTTTGAATTAATTAAAATGCATTTAAATGAAAATTTCGAATTTCCTCAAAAATTAAATATTTCGACGGATGAGATTAAAAGAAATTTTAATATTCATCAACAATCGAGATTGCTTTGATGAAGGTCACTCAAACTAATCGTTAGAGGATTTATCTTCAAATAGGAAGTCATTTGTCATTCGATACATCTGATCTTTGAGTCATGTGCTTAACAAAAAGCTCTAGTGTAATATTTTTTCTAGATAATAATGAAAAAATTTGGGGTTAATTTCTGTTGGTGTTACTCTTCATGGGAATACTATAAGATGTGTCATTTTCATGCATAAATTTTTCTAAAGCCATTGATGATAGTTTCTGAAGAGTGATTTGAGTACAGGTATCTTGTTTACATTGGGGTTTGAATAAAATCTAAATTTTGAACGTAATAGCAGGTATCTTTATTTGTCTGATTTTTATTATTCTTTTCTTGCTCTATTTTTAATGGTTAGAGTTTTGCAAAGAAATCTTGATTTAGACCCTCGGACGTTATGGGAAATTTTCAGTTGGACCAGCCAACTCCTGCTCTGTGTTTTCTAAAAAGCCCAACCAAATTAACTCTAAGCTTATCATAAGATTTTTTGGTGATACACAGAGGATTTCGAGTTAGTACCTCCTTTAAAAATTTAAAAAATCTAATTTTTTGTGAAAATTTTGATAGATCTAACTATTAATAGCCTTAGATTATCATATCTAAGAGCAGAGTTGGATTCATACTCCTCATATCTGATAGATCTGTAAATTATTTGTATAGATTTATAAATTAATTGTATAGATTTGTTATATTTTGTATAGATCTAAAGTTCTTCTAACTTGGGTTTTGGGGTTTTTTAATTCATTTTTGTATATTTGGGATCCGGGTGTTTTTTGTTTTTGTTTTGCAGATGTAGATCTAAAATAAGAAGTTGATTTGAAGCCAGATCTAAACCCTGTAGGGCAAGATCTCGCCTCAACAAAAATTTTCAAAGAAAATTATTCAGAAAAATATTCGCATTTGAGGGTTTCAACTTTAATTCGGTATCTTCATCAAATTTTTCAAACAAAAGGGAAAATTTATTTTTTTAAGGCCTGAAGGAACCCTTCGCTCAGTCCTTAGCCCTCTCTAAACCCTCCATGCATCCTTACCTAAGCCTTTGTTGCCTAATCCGCATCTCTACCCCTAAATTGTCCTCTCGGCATCCCTGCTCACCCTACTAGGTTATGCAGCCCTTTTCCATCCTTTGTGGCAGTCTTTCCTTGTTGTTGTCCCAACTCCTTTCTCCTTCTCTCTTACAGCCTAATGGTGCATGTAGCAGCTCTAAACCGCTGCCGCTAACCTCTCCTTTCATTTCTTCCCTCAACTCCCTTCCTCTTCTTCCCTTATCCCTCCTCATCCTCTTCACAACCCTCTTTTGAGGCCTCTACCCTAAGCAGAGTGAAATTTTTTTTCAAAGGATAGAGCAATCTTCCTTGGAGCTCTTCTCCACCAATACATTAAGGTAAGCAATATTTCATAAAGGTTTTTTGAGATATAAGGCACTCTAAACCTTGGTGGCATTGACATATAAGTTGGGCTTCAATCTAAACTTATGATTGTTGCAAAATTCTGGGAAAACATATTAAAATCTGATTCATTACCATATCAAGTACGAAGGAGGGAAGATAAGAAAATCTGAAAATCATTGGTTCAGCAATTACACATGTTCCCACGCCAAATTTATACTTAAAAAGTTGACTGTCATTAACATTGCATCCATATTTAATTTTTAAGGTTCATCATAGTAATGATTGCATTGTTTATTTGAGCATAAGTTATTGAGCTTATTTCATCACTGTTGTATCTCTTTTAAGACTGTCTCAATTTCATCATACTAGCATCCCTCGGCAGTGTTCCACTTCTCCCTAACGCAGCCTCTGATCTACTCTCAAGGGTTCCTCATTCCTTCAACATGACCATTGGAAAATTCGCTTGACAGTAATTTTTACAGGGCCATTCTTGTTGCATTTAAGTTGTTGGTTGTGATTGAATTTTGAATCTAAGAACATTCAAATATTGTATATCAGCCTTGAGGATTAAATCAGCAGTCTCAATTTCCCTTTCATGAGATCTTGTGACTAATTTAAGGCTGCAGCAAAACCACAGATCTAAAACTCATTTAGTGGCATAAAAAAAATTGCTTGGTTAATCACAAGGATTTAGGGCTATCATTGTATGCAGTGGACTAAGATAGAGTAACCAGATTTGAAGACTTTGAATTACAAACCTTAATCATATTGCAAGAATAATAATAAAGGTCTAGGGAAATCTAAATTGGTTGACTAATTTTGTTTTATTGAGCACTGATATTGACTAATTTTCAGCTACAGCAGTGATATCTCAATGGCATCCTTATATGGGATCTAGCACTAAGATTAGTAATTGAGCACTTGCATTGTTCCTTGCATCCTGGTGTATGATATTCTGGATTGATATATGCTTGACAGTGAGCTCATCTTTGTTTGACAATGACATTTTCTATTGTCTGGTATAAGAATTTCAAGAGTCCAATCTTGTTACAAAATTTTGAAATCTGAATTTATAGTGCTCTTAATATCATAACTGATTGTTCGCTTATGTTCCTTGTGAAAAGCACTCTAACAAACACTATAACTGAAGGCATTTGATTCGGTTATCATTTCTTCATCATCATTTTGGTTTCATTAAGTAATCTTGGAATTGCTTCATTTGATCTATTACTGGAATCTTGTAACCTTGTGCCAAAGTGACATATCATAAGACTTGATTATAAGTGGTTTAGATTTTTATATTGAAGCATATTTTCATTATCTCATCTCTTTGAAGCTATCTAACTTGATCATCATCTTGCATTTGCATCCTCATCTGGCATTTGACTATTATAACTGGAATTGTGGGCTTACTTTGTAATTGCAAGCTTGTTGTAAATCATAATTACTTGCAAAACGTTCCTAAATTATTTATTGCTCATATTTTGTGTTATCTTAATCAATTAAACTAGCATGCCCCTTGCAGCATTGCTTACTTGGTAGTTTGAGATATCATATATTGTTGAGCAAACACTTTTAAATATCTTTGAGCATTGTATTAGGACACTAGTCTCTTATTGTTTCATCATTATTTGTCTCGTTAATCCGATTGAACATATCTATCTCATTTCTCAGTCTTAACTCAAGCTACTTAGAAAAGTGATTGTTATGTAGAAAATCTCCTAGAACTTATTGTTCCTACAAGTTTTCCCCCTTTCATCCATCTTTAGGGACTACTCCCCTTAGCTTGTCTAAGAGAGAGCTAGAATGGAGTGAGTAGGGATCAGGGTAACAGCCCCTACTCTAAGCGTTGCACCTTAGGTGTACACTTTGGGCGACAACATTTTATGGCGTTGTTGTCAAAGATATTTTATTCTTGGCATTTCAATGACATTTCCTTATCATTCTTCTCATTTCTCATCTCTCATTCGAGCCAACAAAGCCAACACTTCTTGGCATTGTAGAATTTCTCATTGTAGATCACCAGATAATGCAATATACTAAAGCAAAATACTTGATCTACTTCTACAAACAAACTTGCGAAAGCTTAATCGATTTGAGCAAGATCAAATAGAACACATATAACAGAGAATGAGAAATCAATCACACATGAACACAGAAGAATACTTTGGGGAAAGCCTCAGCTAAAAACTCTGATCTCTATGTTATTGTACAAGTGGAAATATGTCTGGATTACACAAAGCTTTAGCTCACAAGCTATCCAGCTCTCAGTACAATCCCTCAATGTTGCTCATAGACTAAATAGACACAACATATGCCTTCCCTCGGTCCTCCAAGCCTCCTATTTCCTTGTGCATTTTCTCCTGGATCCCATGGCTGCCACATGTGTGAATTCTCCCCTCACACACAACACTAAACTCAGAGGTAACTGTGCAATCTCCAAGGAGTGAATTCCTTCTGCATGCAAGAGATATCCTCAATGGAATATTCCTGCAACTGATAGTACATTGTCCCATCCTCTGATCTCAACTGGGTCTCTCACTGAACTGACATGCATGAGTTATTTATGAGAAAATATTCAGTTATCTGAAGTGTAGTAGTTAGATGCATGCATGCATTAACTAACTGAACTGACAATCAGTTCCACAAACTGTTGAAACTAATCTAACTAGACTTAACTCAATTAACTGAGCTAACTAATTACGACTCAAAGTGCAACTCATCCTGATCACTTTAATTAAGGGATAACTTCCTCAATCAATGGGAAAATTGTTGCATGTCTTCACATACACTTCATGTTTGATTTTCTCCAATTAATTAACTCAAGATAAATTAATTAATTATTTTTCAAACAGCTGTTAAGATCAAATTTGAATTTTAGTTCAGGGATTCACTGAAATTGGAATGTATCCCGAAATGCTATGTATAACAGTGCTATTTTTAGCACTTCTATATTTAGCATTTCTTGTTGCTATTTTCAACATGCATTGCCACCAAGGATCAATTTATTGGACATTGGCTTTACGACATTTCATCTCATTTTGCTAACGTCATTTCGTCTCTTCATTTCTCGCCATCCTAACTCTCGTCATCTCTCTCATCTAATCCTGTCATCTGCACCCTCTGCACCTAGACATTCCAGTTGGTTTCCTGTGTGGGTGGCGACTCCGCTTATTCATTCATGTAATCGTAGACAAGGAGCCCTCCTTGAATATCCATCTGCCTCCATCCGCTAACTTTTCAGTTTCGCCTTTGGAAACTTTGTGAGAGATTCATGCTCAAGTGGCGACTCGACTTCTTCCATTTCTTACAAGAATTTTTGCTAGAAGCTCGCTTCTTGTAAATGTTTTGATTTTCTTGAGGAGGGATCTCTCTCTTTAATATTCCATTTGGCCCATCTTTTTCCTGTTAAGCAGATCATCATGGATTTTGACTTGTTTTCTCCTTGTGATTTTACTAACATTCAGGGAGCTTTGCATGGTTATTCTTATGTTTTGGGTGAAGCCATCGATGAATTTCCTCCTTTTCAAAGTAACAATGTTTTTACTGTCGAAACTCACCTTCATAATGTCAGCCTCTATGCAAGCGTCGCCCATATTCTAAATATGAATATGTGAAGATGAATATTTTCGTTATCACCTTATCTGGGGATGCTTTAGATTGGTTTGTTAAGTTCCGTGATAACACTTCTGATTCTCTACAATCAATTATTGATTCCTTTCAAGATAGATATGGAGATAAAGAAAAATTCAAAGCGGAAGCTGAAGTAAAGGAAACTATAGAAGTTGAAAATAATTTCAAGGAGTTAATTCAAATGGTTAAAGACATACAGTTAAATCAAGCTCAAGTAATCAAGAACGCATACATTAATCAACCTCAACTTAGTAATTGTATGGAACTTATTGAAACAAGATTAATAGCTAATCATGCCAAGTTACTTAATTCTATGCATAGCAAGTTATTAGCCCTAGAGGAAAAGATGACGATCATGGAATTCAATCATTCAAATCAAGTGACTGCCATGGAAGCAAGTTATCAAGAAGAAATAAGTTTGATTCATAACAAATTGTCAACTATGGCGAAAAAAATGACCATCATGAGATTCGATTATAATAATCAGTTAGCTACCATGCAAGCAAATCATAAGAAAGAGATAAACTATATGCAAAACTGCTTCACGGGCATGAAAGCAAAAAATGATAAAATTATAAAGGACATGGAAGCTGGTCAGATATGTGTTCAGAGTAGGTTATTGACCATGGAGGAAAACCATGCCAAGGAAGTCAATGCTATGAAGGTTGAACACTCTAACCAGATGGATGCCATAACAATGGAAAAGATACATGTACAGAAATTTTAGCATCGGCCAGAGGATGAAAGAAACAAGGAAACGTCAACAGATCATAAACCTCCATGTCTGTTGCAGCAAGCTCCATCTTATTATGAGGAGGTCATTTGTTCCATTGAAAAGTGGCTAATTGAAGGTGACCCGAATAAAATGGAAATTGATCAGAATCAAGTTGATGATTACATGGTTGATCCACCAGTCATAACAGATCAAGTTGATAAAGTGCACGTCACAAAGGACTTGAACATACCAAATTTTCCAAATGATTGTTTTTCAGATCAAGAAGGAAGTTGTGCATCGACCACATCATCATCAATATCACAGCCTTCCACAAAGAAAAAGCACAAAAGAAAAAAAAGGAGAAAGCGATTTGATCCATTTCATGGCCGCAAGCAGCTTGACTTTCGGATAGAAAAAAGTCTTATCGTATGCAAGATTGGACATGGCACATTTGAGAAACAGCCAACAAATTTGCCTGAAAGCAAGGAAATGCTCAGCATGCACTACATTGAACGCATCTAATGCCATGGGGCATCCTTTGTATTATATTCCTAACCTTACACCCTTTTATTTCAATATTTTATTTTTGTAAGTAGATGTTTTTTCATGTTATTAGGATAGTTAATAAATGAAGAGCTTATATCTTTCTTGTGCTTAACGTTATATGATGATTTTTGGATGGACGCTACTTATGTTATCTTATATGTTGCGTGGATGCAGATTCTGGATTCTCACATTCCTCGAGTGTAGCAACGTATCCCCAAGTAGAGCCAAATGTTGACCACTACGTGTCAACGACCTATAGCAGTACACACCCTTTTTTCGCAAAAAGGATATCACTTAATCGATGTGTCTGTGACGTCTAGTTATCATCGTCAACTTGACTTCCAAGATGTTATGTAAACCCTTTATGCATGTGTATAATGTAAATAATCTCAGCGAATCTATGTCATGTATGTAACGACCTAGGTAAATCTACTTTTCTAGTGACGATCTCCATTTTGAGAGGTTTTTTGTCTCATTGGTCCATTCTTGGATGGTCCGCAAAGTTTTCCTCCAGTGTTACACCAAAGCTGGAATGGATTTTGTCACTAAGATCTTATGCGAGTCCTAGTTTTCTAGATCGAATCTATGTAAAAGTGATTTGGAAATAATCCTAAGTATTTAGTTAAGTTTTTTTTACAAATTGCTTGGTCTGTTGAATTATATTTGTGTCGCGAAAATATGTAGACCGTGAGGGTCTATTCCAAATGGATTTCCCCCTTATGATGTAAAAAAAATGAAAATCATGATGTAAAATGTCTTAAGGGTTGGAGAAATAATTTACCTCCCCATAGGTTAGTTAATTAAATTTTCTAGCCAAAATTTAATTAAAATCCTAAGCCAGAAATTTAATTAATTCTACGTCTTAGGTAAATTTAAATTCTCCAAAAAGAAAAGTTGTAGGTCCTAAAAAAATTAATTTTAGGAGGTCTATGGGCTAAAGTAAATTAATTGTTGTAGGTCCTAAAAAAATTAATTTTAGGAGGTCTATGGGCTAAAGTAAATTAATTATTTTGATAAATTTAAAACCTTTGATCCCTAAGGTTAAATCAAAGTCAATTTTTTTGGGAAATTAACTCAAAAATTTAATTGTTGAGTTAATTAAAATGCATTTAAATGAAAATTTCGAATTTCCTCAAAAATTAAATATTACAACGGATGAGATTAAAAGAAATTTTAATCTTCATCAACGATCGAGATTGCTTTGACGAGGATCACTCGAACTAGCCGTTGGAGGATTTATCTTTAAATAGGAAGTCATTTGTCAATTGATACATCCGACCTTTGAAACGTGTGCTTAGCAAAAAGCTCTAGTGTAATCTTTTATTTCTAGATAATATATAAAGACTTTGGGGTTAATTTCTGTTGGTGTTACTCTTCATGGGAACACTGTAAGATGTGTCGTTTTCATGCATAATTTTTTCTAAATCCATTGTTAATAGCTTCTGAAAAATGATTTGAGTACACATATCTTGCTCAGTCGCTGCGATTTTAATAATAATCTAAATTTTGGACGTAATAGCAGGTATCTCTATTTTTTTGAGTTTTATTATTATTTTCTTGCTCTATTTTTAATGTTGGATCAAGTTTTGCAAGGAAATCTTGATTTTAGATTCTCGGACGTTAGGGAAAGTTTTCAATTGGACTAGCCAACTCTCAATCTGTGTTTCCTAAAGAGCCTATCTAAATTAGCTCCGGGCTTATCATAAGATTTTGTTAGTGATACACAGAGGGTTTCGAGTTAAAAACTCTTTTTAAAATTTTAAAAAACTAATTTTATGGAAAATTTGATAAATCTGGGTATTAAGAGTCTTAGATTATCAGATCTAAGAGTGGAGTTGGGCTCATACTCTTCAGATCTGGTAGATCTATAAATTATTTGCATAGATCTATAAATTACTTGTATAGATCTATTATATTTTGTATATATCTGAAGTTTTTCTAACTTGGGTTTTGAAGTTTTTCTTATTAATTTTCGTATATTTGGGATCTGGGTATTTTTTGTTTTTGTTTTGCAAGTGTAGGTGTGAAAGAAGAAATTGATTTGAAGCCAGATCTAAACCTTGGAGGGAAAGATCCAGCCTCAACAAAATTTGTCAAAAAAAATTATTTAGAAAAATATTCGCATTTGAGGGTTTCAACTTCAATTCGAGATCTTCATCAAATTTTTCAAAGAAAAAGGAAAAAATAATCTTTTGAGCCTTGAAGGCAGCCCCGCTCAATCCTTAGCCCTCTCCAAACCCTACATGCAGCCTTCCCTAAGCCTCCGTTGCCTAATCTGCATCTCTACCACTACCTTCTCCTCTCGACATCCCTGCTCACCCTACTAGGTTCTGCAGCCCTTATCCATCCTTTGTGGCAGTCTTTCCCTGTTGTTGTTCCAGCGCCTTTCTCCTTCTCTCTTACAGCCTAACGCTACCTGTAACAGCTTTAAACCCCTGCCGCTAACCTCCTCTTTCATTTTCTTCCCTCAGGTCCCTTCCTCTTCTTCCCTTATCCCTCATCATCCTCTTCACAACCCTCTTTTGAGGTCTCTCCCCTAAGCACAGTGGCATTTTTTTTTTTAAAGGATAGAGCAATCTTCCTTGGGACTCTTCTCCACCAATACATTAAGGTAAGAGATATTGCAGCAAGGTTTTTTGAGATATAAGGCACTCTAAACCTTGGTGGCATTGACACATAAGTTGGGCATCAATCTAAATTTATGACTATTGCAAAATTCTAGGAATACATATTAAAATCCGATTCATTACCATGTCAAGTACAAAGGAGGGAAGATAAGAAAATCTGATAATCATTGGTTCAACAATTACACATGTTCCACCAAATTTATACTTAAAAAGTTGATTGTCATGAACATTGCATATCAGATTTAATTTTTAAGGTTCATCGTAACAATGATTGCATTGTTTATTTGGGCATAAGTTATTGAGCTTATTTCATGACTGTTGTATCTCTTTTAAGACTGCATTATCTTTGAAAAAGCTTTTGAGTAAGTTCTTGTTCCATTGCATCTTACATCTCATTTTCATCATACTAGCATCCCTCAGCGGCATTCCATTTCTCCCAATGCTACCTCTGATCTGCTCTCAAGGGCTCCTCCTTCCTTCAGCATGACCATTGGAAAATTCGCTTGACAGTCATTTTTAAAGGGCCATTCTTGTTGCATATAAGTTGTTGGCTGTCATTGAATTTTGAATCTAAGAACATTCAAATATTGTATCTCAGCCATGACGATTAAATCAGTTGTCTCAGTTTTCCTTTCATGAGATCTTGTGACTAATTTAACACTGCAGCGAAACCACATATCTAAAACTCGTTTAGTGGCAGCCCTTAATCACATTAAAGGTATAAAATTTGTCTGGTTAATCACAAGGTTTTGGGGCTATCATTTTATGCAGTGGATTAAGATAGAGTAACCAGATCTGAAGACTCTACATTACAAACCTTAATCATATTGCAAGCATAATAAAAAGATTTAGGGCAATCTAAATTGGTTGACTGATTTTGTTTTATTGAGGACTGATATTGACTAATTTTCAGCTACAGCAGTGATATCTCAACGGCATCCTTATATGGCATCTAACACTAAGATCAGTAATTGAGCGCTCGCATTGTTCCTTGCATCCTGGTGTATGATATTCTGGACTGATATATGCTTGATAGTGAGCTCATCTTTGTTTGACAGTGACATTTTCTATTGTCTAGTATAAAAATTTCAAGAGTCCAAACTTGTTACAGAATTTTGAAATCTGAATTTACAGTGCTCCTAATATCATAACTGATTGTTGGCTCATGTTCCTTGTGAAGAGCACTCTATCAAACACTATAACTGAAGGCATTTGATTTGGTTATCATTTCTTCATCATCATTTTGGTTTCATTAAGTAATCTTGGAATTGCTTCATTTGATCTATTAGTGGAATCTTGTAACCTTGTGTCAAAGTGACTTATTATAAGACTTAATAAGTGGTTTAGATTTTTATATTGAAGCATATTGTCATTATCTCATCTCTTTGAAGTTATCTAACTTGGTCATCATCTTGCATTTGCATCCTCATCTGGCATTTGATTATTATAACTAGAATTGTGGACTTACTTTGTAATTGCAAGCTTGTTCTCTTTGAGCATTGTATTAGGACACTAGCCTCTTATTGTTTCATCATTATCTGTCACATTAATCTAATTGAACATATCTATCTCATTGCTCAGTCTTAACTCAAGCTATTTAGAAAAGTGATTGTTATGCCGCAAATCTCCTAGAACTTATTGTTCCAACAAGTTTTCCCCCTTCATCCATCTTTAGGCACTACCCCCGTTAGCTTGTCTAGGAGAGAGCTACAACGGAGTAAGGATCAGGGTGACAACCCCTACTCTGAGCGTTGTGCCTTAGGTGTACACTTTGGGCGACAACAACCAGTATAGCTTTATGAAGAGGAACAATCTTCCATTGTTTAAATGGTTCTTTTAGAAGCAAATTTATACATGTTCACTTATAGCTTGTCTTCTATGTCGACTTTATTAAAATACTATCGCTAAAGCCTGTCAAATATTTCCTAAGAATTTTGAAAATGTCATGATCTAAAAGTGCTATGAACCATTCTTTTTCTAGTGGCCCTGTTGTCGCACAGATTGTCACGACAACGCTCAAACCGGGGGCTGTCACTCTAATCCCCGATCTCTCCGTTTAAGCCTGTCTCCTGCGGCTAAGGGGGGTAGACCCTATGGGACAATGGATGACCAACTGTGGACCAGTTGGATTGGGAGACACGAGGGAAAACAAGCACTCAATTGATTTTATTAAGTTAATAGACCAGTGCCTTAAGGAACTAATGATTAAATGATTATTTATTGAATATTGCAAAAATATAAACCATGTAGAACAATCATTTATCATCAAATAACTCAAGCAATATAAGATTTTCAACAAATGCACAACCCCTTTAAATGATCCAGCAATTAAATTTCAAGAAAAATTAAATGCTTTAAATGACCATAAAATTTAAATGCTAACCAGCTACCACTTTCATATAGCCAACTTGTAAATAAACATTTTAAGTGTGTTTAGCTATAGAAAAATGGACCATAAAAATGAATTTTCAAATTTTTTTTTTATTAAGCTTTTACAAAATATTTTTTAATTTTTAAATATTTTTTTATTTTTTTTTTATTTTCTAAGAATAAAACAAAACTAAAATCTTAAAAAAATAAAATAAATTAAACTTAAAACTATTCTAAATTAAACTAAACAAAGTGAAACTTAAAACTAATCTTAAAAGAACCTTTTTATTTTTTTAACCACTTATGAGTTTTTTTTATATTTTTTTATTTTTTATGATTTAACAAAAAAAAAAAATAAATATATATATATATATATATATATATATATATATATATATAAATGAACTAAACTTAAAAATCTAAATAAAATCTAATCTAAAACTAACACCCCGGCTGCGGGTGATTAATAAGGGGGGCAGTACATTGGCGGCGTTCCCACTCGGCAAGTGGCAGCCCAGACCCGCCTCTTGTAAGGTTAAACGGCGGGCCTGCCATCCCCGTAAGGTTAAATTGAATGCCGCTCTTAATTATCTTCTGCAACTCGTCGTCTGCAGCATAATGGAGCTCCCGCGACTCGTCTCTCCGGCGATTTGGTTGCAAACCATCTACTGTGTTCTGATTATTGCTCTGGGCGCCACTATGTGTTATTATAAGACCCGCCTCTGCTGGCTATGTCTCATTTGACGTCTCGGCTTCGGTTGCATTGTTTGTCTTGGTCGCTGTTGGTTCTCGTGTCACGGCAGTGGTCTCAAGGGATTAGGCCTCGGCCCTCAGCACAGAAGGTCTCGGTCTCTTCCTTTGGGAGCAGTATCCTCCATCACAAAGTCACCAGCTCTGGCTCTCCTGTTTGTAGTGGTCACTATCTGAGTGTTATCCCCGCGCCCCTCGTTGCTTCTGTTGACATCCCTTGTTGGCTCTCTGTGCCCTTTCTCACCTCGCCCCTCTGTGCTTCAAAAGCCTCGCCTCTGTGGCTCTCGGAGCCTTTACTCTCTGTGCCTCTGCTAGATAGTGTGCCTCCGCTCACAGTTCCTCGACTCTCTGTGCCTCTTGGCTCACGGAGACTCCGCTCTCGGTGCATTCCCTGCTCCAGCGTCATCCCTTACGAAATTTCAGAATGCCGCGGGAACGGCTCCGTCTCGTTAGCAGAAGGGGCGGGTCTCGAGGAGGCTCCAGAGGGAGGGTTGTCCAACAATGCTCCTCTCACACCACGGAATCCTCCTCCGAAGAAATTGATTCCCATGGTGCAAGGCGAGGCAGGGGAAGAGGCAGAGGGCGGGCTCGTGCAGTGGCCTATTCGCACAGCTCTCATCCCTCGACCCGCTTTCGCATCCGCTGTTCCCTGGACAACTCCACCTATATTGTGTCCGTTAAGATTGAAAAGTGTGATAACGCAGCTCCTCCCGAAGCCTCTACGGAGCGTAGGCAACCTTCTCTTGTTCATTGTCAAAGAATTTGGCCTGCGGAGACCTCTGGTGCGGTTGCGGGTCCAAGCGAGCCAATTAAAAACGAAGCTCCACATACAGACTCGAGCGCATCAGACCCGTATGGATGCAGGATCATCGAGGAGCAACCTTCTACCTCTGTGGACGTATGAGCTCGCCTTCACGTCGTTTTGGTCCAGCCAAGGTCACAAGCGGTCGCCTCTGTTGCTCTATGATGTATGTTCGATGATTTCAGATCTTTGCCTTCTTTGTTTGGTAGTTTTTGATAAGGTTATGGTATGGCTTAGCTATGTTTAGGTCGAAGTCGGTTTCCAATTCCGACCATGCTTGTTGTTCAATCTCTGTTTGTATAGCTCTCCGGGTAAATTTTGGGACAGTTGGGATTAGTCCGTGTCAAATTGTTTGTCGTTCAGCTATCAAGAGTCTGGCGGTTATTTGTTGGTCAACTCAGATTCAAAGGGAAGTTTCACCCTCCATTGTAAAAGTCCTGCTAAATCCATAACTCAGTATGGAGAGTTTTTGAGGACAGCCTCGATGTAATCTTTTTGTATAACAATAAGAGTAGACAAATTTACAAAAAAAAATCTAAAACTAACACCTAATCTATATACATAAAATGAAACAATGTAAAATCTAAATTCTAAATGAAACTTAAATCTAAAAACTTGGAGAAAAAAAAAACCTTTATGCCATATTATATATATATATATATATATATATTATATATTTGAATTTTTTAAAATCAAACTTTTAAAAATTAAATCTAAATCTAAATCTAAATAAATCCTATGGACTAACCTTTTTAAAGTTTTTTTATTTTTCATGAATGAAATAAAAAATAAAACAAAACTATCCTAAGTAAAACTAAAGCAAATAAAACTTAAAAATATTAAAATCTAATTCTAAATTATATCAATCAAAATCAAAGCCAAAATAAACAGAAGTTTAAATCTAAATTAAATGAAACTTAAACTTAAAAGAAACTAAAAAAAGATAAAATAAAATCTAATTAACTTTAAAATCTAAAATAAAAAGAATAGAAATAGTCCATGTGAATAGAAGTTATAGTTGGTAGGATAACTCATTCCTGCAACGGGCTCTGCGATAACTATGGCTTTCTCTTGCGACGGCAAACCCTCTGGTGCAGCTTGGGCCATACTCGGAGCACAGCGAGTAAGGATTATTTGTCATCTACAGCAGACAGGGAGTATATGGAAATCGGAGGCGCGAAAGGGTCTTCCTCAGGAGGCGAAGAAAACCAGTAAACCCCTGATCGATACAGGCGAGAGGGAAGAGTTTATGAAATGGATCAGACATAGGACAGTCCACCCCAAAACCGTAGCTGCCGGCGAAAACATGATTGATGGAGGAACTGTCTCAAGTAATAATGAAGACCCCAGGATGGTAAATCGCAGATCCTGTCAAAGGTATGAAGGAAATTTCCAGTTCTTTGCATATCAGATTGATGATCTAATTTACTATGACGCCGATCTGGACATTCAGCTGCTATTCAGCCCTGATTGGGCGCCATACCCATCACTCTGCGACATCATGTACAGATCAAGCCCTGGGCAGTTAGATCTGGACAATCCTGTGGCAGGTCGACTCTCTTGGGCAACACTTATCCTGCCTATGCACAGATCGAGCCTTGGGCTCTCCGATCTAGACCACCGCATGGTAGATCGACCCCATCTCTGGTCAGATCCAGAAGCCCAACCACTGATTAAGAGTAAGCAAAAGACCCGGAACAAAACCTCTGCTATAGATCCGCCGAATAACAGATTTGGATCCCTAGTAAGAGGATTCCAAGTATTCATAAAGCCCCCAGAAGGAAAATCGAAACTAATCTGGGTAAAAGAAACTGATACCGTTAAGCAAATGTAGGAAGTTATAACGCAACAGTTGGGATACCCCATCAGATCACAAAATCTGATACACGGGGGCAGAGCACTTCAAGATACAAAATACCTCTGGGAATACCAAATTGTACCTCTGCCAACAATCATTCTCAATCTGAGAATAAGAGGGGGCGCATCCGTCAAGGACAGAAATCCTTACAGGGCTGAAGGAAGTGGTACTGGTTCAGGGAAAAAACCAGGTAGCATATCCTACAAAAACATCCTACAAGGGAAAAACACAGAAGAAGCAGCACCAAATCAATCAGGTATGGATGCCAGGGCCTACATTGTGGAACAGCTGAATCATACTCCAGAATACAACATAGATTCACCAGAAATAGATAAGCACTGCAATACATATGAAAGTCAAGCAATAATATGCAGATTTAATAGCTTTTGGCCCAAACCGATGGATCTATTTCACTGGATCTTCACGAACTGGACCATGCAATGCGAAATACATCTCTGTTCTAAAGGATTTTTCATAGTAAAATTCCTATCAGCAATCGACAGAGACATAGTAATACAGAAAGGACCTTGGTTCTGGGGATCCACAGGACTCTTCATCACACCTTGGTTCACAGATTTTGATGCAAACACAATGGTTGTTTCCAAGATGCCAGTTTGGGTGAGATTACACAATCTCCTAATACATCTCTGGAGTGATCAAGTACTCGCTGGAATTGGAAACACTATTGGACGCTACATCAAAATGGACACCCAGCGAGTGGAGGAACGAATTTATACTTTTGCACGAATATGTGTGGAAGTTGATCTCAGCAAAGGCCTACCAGATCAGATACAGCTGAAGCATAAACAGAGGAGCTGGACACAGATTCTAGACTATGAAAACATTGCTTTCAGATGCCGAATATGCCGACAAACAGGACATCTTCAAAGCAAATGTCCAGCAGCCAAAAAAGATAATCGCAGAAAGAAGAAAGTAGAAAAGCAAGCAAAGGGATGGCAATTTCCCCCACCTGTTTCAGATGACGAGGAGGAAGAAGAGATGGAGTTTGATAACCTCAACCATACTAATCAGATGAATAAAGAACCAACAGAGAAAGACATAAACCCACAAGAACATAGAGACACAGCACAGGTAATTTCAACAGATACTATGGATATGGGCAGAAATAAACGTCAACACATATCAGAATCGTCAGACTCTGATAAGGAAAATCCACATCCTGTGGCTGAAATAGCACTAGCACTTATAACTTCAACAGAACCACAGGGGGTTTGGAAAAAAGTTGAGAAGAAAAAAGGGCGAAAAGTCCCCACTTGTACATAATTCTTTATTTTCTGTGTCACATGTTATTTCTTGAATCCGTACACCCTGCGTGGTGATGAAGGATCATTGCATACTCTCTGAGCACCATTTTTGAAATTGGTTTACAGCATATGCCGGAAGGCATCTACAACATGTAATTTTTCAATATTAATGAAAGATTACGATTTTTCCAGTGGAAAAATAAAAAATAAATAAATAAATCTAAAACTAAAAATAATCTAATTCTAAACCAAATCTATTTTCTTTTTTTAATGAAGTTCTAAATTAAAAGTTAACAAAATATATATATATATACATACGTTACCCTAAAACTAAACAAAACTTTAAATAAAATTCTAAAAAAAAAAAAAAAATCAAACTCTAATTTAAATGAAATCTAATAAAATCAAATCAAACATAGAATGTAAACTTACCAACGACTTACGCATATACAGAAAATAGAATTTTTTTATTTCTTAGTTGTTGTGTTTTGCAAGTTGGATAGCTCGGATAAGGGAATGACGGATGGGCAACGGAAGACCACGGGAGGCGCTGCGTGGATGATTATGTTGCGGATAGGTTGGAACTCAAGGATGACAAACGGAGGAGTGAAGAGGATCGATGAACAGAGGGAAATGGTAAGCTGCGGAAATGAAACTCAGTCTTGGCAGTACGCAGAGAAAGGATAGTCGTGGGAAAATGTTGGTAGCTGAAGAATGGATGCAAGGAGAGAGGAAGCTACGTTTAGATGATGATACTGCATGTGGATGGACACTGGCAAAGGTGATATTGGAACAACGTGAAGGGCAGGATATTTGGCAAAGAAACGCGTGAAAGGGTTGCAAGTTTAGTTGCATTCGCGTGAGGAGCACAACCAGATTTGGAAAGAGAGAGAAGTGGGTGAAGAGAGGGGCACGTGAAGGAAGAGGGGGAGAGCTAGGATGCATGGGTGATTTTTATTTTTTTTTGTTTTGCAGGTGGCTGAGAATGGAGTGAGGAGCAGGCAGTGTGGAGCAAGGCCGGATGGCATGGCGTTGGCAGCAACTTGGTGAGAAAAAGGAAACGTGTAAAAGGCCAGAACTATGAAATGAAATCGCATGAGACAGGCTGCAGCGTATGTGGGATGGCCAGCATGGAGCGACCAGCCTCCTTCAAAAAAAAATCGAAATTTTTATGCAACATGAAACCCCATCGGGCAGCTAATCAATCAAAAAAAATTCACCAGAACTTAAAAATATTTTCCAGAAATCTTAAAAAAATTTAAACCGCTTTGCTTCAGATTTCTTGAAACCCTCGGTCAATCAAAACTGCGTTGTTAAACCCTCAAATTCCTTCGGAAAAATTTGAAAATCCGTTGATATCTCTCCAAAAATGATGTTGAGGCCAGATCTTACCCTCCAGGGCCTGGATCTGGCTTCAAACAAAAATCTCCTCTTCAGTCCTGCAACCTACAATGGAAAAAACAGAAACCTAGAAGTAAAATATGCAATAAACAAAACTAAAAACCCTAAATCAGCTAAATAATTACAGCATTTACAGCTTTTCAACTCTTAAGCAGCGAGATTTGTCAATAATCACAGTAATATTATCGGAATTTAATTTTAATGTGAGATACTTCAGAAAATCTTGCATGCATTCATAAAAAATTTCAAATAATAACTCCGAGATCAAGAACTCGCTGGGCTCTTTCAGAAAACACAATCCGGGAGTTCGTTGGTTCAGCCGAGAACTTCCCCTACTGCCCGGTAAACTCAAAACTAAGATTTCCTGCACAACTTAAAATCAACCATTAACATAGAAGGAGAAAATAATATTAAAATCCAGATCAAATGGACATACCTACCATTATATTTCAAAATCTAAACTATCATTCAAACCCCAAAGATCAGACAAAATACCTGTGCCTGAATCAATCTTCATCAAGCTAAAATCAATGGCTGAAAATAAAATTATACAGAAACATAAATCATCTTACAGCACTTTCAGAAGAGTAACACCAGCAAGATTTTTAACCCCAAAGTCTTTCTTTATTGCGCAAAAAAAATGACTACAAGAAAGCTTTCTTTATCATCAGACTCTCAGATCTAAACTGATCTCAAATGACCCTTAGCACCCTATTTAAAGGAAAAAATCCCAACGGCTAGTTTGAGCGATCCATGTCAAAATGATCTCGACCGTCGATGAGGATCAAGATTTCTTTTAATCTCATCTGTCGAATTTTTAAGTGCATTTTAATATATTAAAAAATTAAAACTCTGCAATTATTTACTCAAAAATTTGACTTATTATTATTTTATTATTTATTTTTTTTAATTTTATTTTATTTTTCTATTTAATTTTTTTAAAATTTAAAATTTTATTATTATTTTTATTTATTTATTTATTATATTTTTAATGTAATTTTTTTTTTTTATTATTATTTATATCTTTTATTTTTATTGTTTTTAATTTTTTTATTTTTTTTATTTTTATTTTTAAACGGATCCTCGAACTTAGCCTTTGGAAAAATCACGTAGGACCTAGGACTTAGGACTTATGAGGGGAAAAACATTTTCTAACCCTCAAGACACTTACATTATGACTTTTTTACATCTCAAGAGGAGAACCCATTTGACATAAGCCCTCATGGATCACCCAGTTCTGCGACCAATTATAATCTAGCAGATCAACAAACTAAGATTTCCCTAAGATTCTAATGACAAAATTCATTCCGACTTTGGGATTAGGGTGAAGGAAAACTCTGCTGATCATGGATCGGTGAAACAAAAAATCTTCCGGAACGTAGATTATCACTAGAAAATTAGGTCCACCTAGACAATTTACATACATGACTCAATTATGCTAAGATTATTTACAATTTACACATGCAGACTGGGTTTACAAAACAATATGATAAGGTCGACGATGACTATCGAATGGTACGGACACATCAATCAAGCGCTACCCTTTTGCGAAGAAAAGGGGGTGTACTGCTAAGGGTAGTTGACACGTAGTGGTCAACAGGCCCAAAATAACGAAAAGGAAATTTGGCATTTTGGGTGTGAAATCTAGCAAGAATCGTTTTGGAATGACAGAATTGTAGAAATTAGATCCTCGTTGCACAATCCAATTGCACTAGGAGCATTTGAGGGTGCTAAATCCATTTCTGCATTTAAAAACAGCAATTTCATCACAAAATTTCAATTTTGGCAAAGATTGCCCAGCTGGATT
Organism: Pinus taeda; assembly: GCA_000404065.3. Lineage (NCBI taxonomy): Eukaryota > Viridiplantae > Streptophyta > Pinopsida > Pinales > Pinaceae > Pinus > Pinus taeda. Next base: position 123,977 of record APFE030498409.1, on the reverse strand, counting down.
TTAGGAATGACAAACCGGAAAAGGTTAAAAACATAGAATGATTAGCCTTCTTGTTTTGATAATAGCCCAATCATTTGTATCTCTACAGATCTTAGTATTTAACAACATATTAAAATAAAATTCACTGACAATTTGTACCTCTAAAACCCATATAAGTTATTACAGAAACCAGAACTCATCTAGGTCAGGAAGAATGAAATACTGCTTATGCATAATTGAATAGCGCCATATGAATCCACTTAACTAGATCAGTTGTTGGACAGTCCTTTAATAATAATTAAGATGGCCCTACCAAGTATACCATGTGCTCTCCCAATTAAACTCTCTCTCTTTCAATTGTATTAGCTCTAACGGTATAAACACACGTCCACTCTCTCTCTTTCAATTTTATTAACTCTAACGGTATAAACACACATCCACTCTCTCTTTCAATTGTATTAACTCTAAGTATAAACACACGTCCATTCCATTCTTCAGAATATAGATGGGCAAACCCACATAAAATATCAGAGTTCTCAGTTCCAACTGTGCTTCTTGAGAATTAAAATAATCTTGTCTTCAGATTTCATATGCCATAGAAAAAGAATCAACCATATCTTATTTCTAATTTTTTACGAATCTGGTTCTTAATGTGGCTGAACTTTCTTTATATGTAATGCAAACAAATATTTTTGATACTTTTCCACATCTTTGTTAATAATGTCATCTTTATGGTTTATTTTTGAGAAGTACATAAATCTAAAAAGAGTGTTGTCCCTAGGTTTAAAGATAAAGACACATTTTGCTGCTTGTTGGCCATTCAATTTCCTCTCCCATCCACAGCCTCTCCCTGATCTACAAAAACAGTGGGATACGATATCATATTATAAATTTTCAACAATGTACAAACAAAACATGAGGATTGATTGACAACAACGTAAAGCTCTTGCTGATAAATACTAAAATTGGAAAAGAAGCTCCAGACTCAGATTTTACACAATAATGAATTCAATAGGGATATGTTTCTTGTACAACGTAAGTTGGAGGAATTGGCAAGATGCTTCCTCTCAACTTGAGAGTCAGGCATCCAACAACTATCAACAGTGTGGGATGCCATGTTATGATGTATGGTTAAAGCCACGTTGGGATCAACTTAACAGCCATGAGTCCGTGACAACCCTGATATTTCATGGAATAAAACATACCTCTAGGGAGGGGACTGAACCGTAGAGGGTGGTGGGGAAATATACCCCCGTCCCCTCTTTACCAACCAGTCATACTGCAGTGGTTTGTCCAACCTAAATTGAACAAACATATTTAGCAAATCTCAGAAAACTCAGAGTACGACATCTAATTAGCTACAATGAAGAGAATACTTTAATTTATTATTTAATAATGAAGGACTCACATGGAATTTAATAGAGAAGAAATTAATATTTGATACATTTGATACTTTCTTCATATCAATAGTCTCATGTAAATAATGGAGAAAATCAACCCCAGGGTAGTGATTAACGCTATAGAAATAAAAGGAAGTCCAACACATCTATTATACAATTAAGGAAGCAAACCTGATACTGGAAAATGCTGACACACTAACAGCCTGCCATAGAATGACAGTAGAATATAGTAACTGAAAGCAAGAAAAAAACTTAGTTCACAGAGATGTATAATTGATTGAGACACAGATGAGAAATGAAAATAGATTTAGAATGATGTAAATGCAAATATCAAATTTACAAATAAATAAATAAATCTGAGATCAAATATAGTACACGGAAAACACAATAGGATTCTACAATAGAAGAAGCATCCTGTTGAGAAAATAAATTCCAAAACATTACCACCTTGACAACATGTTACAAATAAGAAAGGGATGAGATGCTTGGCTCCGATAAGACAAACTTGAAAAAAACCTGGAAAGCAAGAAACAAAGATGCATTACATGTTACAAAAAGGAAAGGGATGAGATGCTTGGCTCAAATAAGTGAAACTAAAGAGACCTGGAAAGCAATAAACAAAGATGCATTGCAACAACAACAAAAATAACTACTGGGATGAAAGAACATTAGAAATATATATCGTGTAACCCTGAATGTCAAGCGTAGAATGTCATTTGAGCAATTCCCATGAACCTATTCACAAAATAATATGTATCATGCAACTCTTCAAAATATATGGAAGAATCAGAGTTGAGAAATCACAGGATTCATCCAAATATTCCAGAGCAACCAAATTGTCTGCATTCTCCACCATTGAGTTTACAATATAATTCCCTCATTATTATCTTGCAAAATTACAATTTGAGGCACTAGAAAAAGAATCTCAAATGCAAAGTCATAATTATTCTTCAAGGCTGATAAATTAGGTGGGTAGCAGGCTCACAACCTCTTTATTGCTCAATCCATAAGCAATATAATTTCAGCAGACCTGCCCACCAAACCCAGTAGTGGTTATCTGAAGAATTCCAAGCTTTTATCAGGAAAAACTTCTCAAAAATCCATTTCTGCATATCAGCTACAACTCGTCAGAAATTTGTGGCAACTAATCAAAGCAGAAATAAAAAATCTCATGAGTACTTTCTGGTCAGTTGCGCATGTGATTATATTTTGTTTGCAGGGGTGGGGAACATTAAAATTAGCCAACATGCTAAACTCTGGCAAAATGAACCACTGTATGCCAATACACTCTTGAATACACAGGCCCCAATTCTTCCAACACAGTCCGTGTTGGGGCCTACCATGTGTGCATGTGAGACATCTGAATTAAACTAGAACATATCCATCTTAACCCCAGATTTGTTAAACACCAAGAGGGATAAAAAAAAGTGTAAACCTCTTTGTGCTTGAATCGGGGGTTAATATGGATCTATGCTAGTTATTTATTATTTATTGTTTATTATTAATATTCACCCATTCTTTTTTCTTTTTAACATTTGACATTGGCCATCAATTTTTTCTATTTTATTTTATGAGTGCAAGGGATATGCACATATTACATTTCTCATCCAACTAGGCTGTAAGATCACCTTTCTTTTCTGCGCAATAAAGATACAGGGTTAAGATGGATCTATGCTAGTATATTTTATTGTTATTATTATTATTAATATTCATCCATTTTTTCTTTGTTTTCTTTTTTCCTTTTAATATTTGATCTGAGACAACATATTTTTTCCATTAGATTTTATTAGTGTGACAGGCATACACATGTTACACATCTCATCCAACTGGGCTGCAAAAGCACATCGTTTCTTTCAGTGCAACGAAGACATCTAGATGGCAAATGGCCCACATTGCGTGGAATATCAAGCCCTCTGAAAAAATAATAAGCCTTGAACAATGGTACAGAACAAACCTGCTAGATGTATCCTTCAATGTGGCGTAAAAGAACAGGAAGCACTATAGCTGGAGAGCTCAACTGAGGCAAGTGCCCTTCTGAAGCTAAAATCTCAACAATCGACTTGCCTCCCAAATTCTGATGTATATACTCTGCAACAGCAACAGGCACTGCTAAATCCTTGCTGCTCTGCAGAATGTGACAGGGCACAGTAACATGAGGCAGCATGCTCCGCATGTCACTCTGGAAAATTGTCTTTGCAACACTCAGTGCAATATCAGGTCTAACATTGAACAAAGTTCGACTGAATTCTTGGACAGCAATGGAGTCTAAATCAGCACCAACAGCTAATGGTGCAAATCCTGAGACCCAAGCCTTAAAGTTTGATTGCATTGCCTCAAAAAGTTGGTTCAAATCTTCCTGTTCAAATCCTCCAAAATAATCTATATCATTTAGATATCTGCATAACAAATAAAAAATGATGGTAAGATTAGTGTTGTTTTGAATAATCTATATCATTTAGATATCTGCATGACAAATAAAAAATGATGGTAAGATTAGTGTTGTTTTCTCAATGCATGAAGGAAATGAAGAGAATCCACAATAGTGACAGTTAAAAAACAACAGAAATGATAATTAAGATTTCCTGCAAGTTATTACTCAGATCTTAGAACATTGATAGGATACAATAACTAAATACAATATCAGGTGTCTAAATAGTTAAACCCTCCCTGCATTCATAGACGTGCTTTGAGGAAACGAAGAGTATGAATAAACAAAATGTGCTTTGAGGAAAACAAGTCTGAAATAACAAAACGTGCTTTCAGGAAAACTACAAGTCTGAATAGACAAAATAAAATATAGCTATAAGGCTTGTATGTTGAATTCCCTCCAAATCGTAATCTGCATACCAGAGGAGTCTACGGAATAAAACTGTTTAAGTTGAAAGGGCCTTCTCATGGCTTGCAAGATCCCAAATATTCATGTAGAAATACTTGGAAATCATATGACCATAAACAGTACAAAATAACTGAAATTTGAAAGGTCAAGGCATAAAACCCAGCCATTGAGACCATGGGAATTAATAAAGAAAGGCATACAAATGTAACTAAAATTTAAATGCAAGAAAAGCTCTTGGGACCTTCCAAACATTCATGGCCATGTTCATAATCTAATTTGCTGAAAAATTAAATGGAATAACCACTAAATGTGATCCATATTGGATCACTATATAATTTGTCATCCATCTTGATGCTTTTAGAGTGGAGAAATTAGAAGAATCAGCTTACCAAAGCAGTTTTATCAGTGGTACCAAATTTGGGTAATTGGGATCTAAAACCTTTATGGGGCCAATTGAAACCTTATATGATCTTTTTTGGGGGTAAACATTTCCCACTTAAGCATAGCCCATGACATTATTCTACTCAGAGACCACTTTCCAATAGTGCAAGAAAGACATTAATTGGAGTTTGTATGAAAAAGTTATACCTTCAGGAAGTTGACCTATCGTGATTGATCACCATAATTCGAGAGGACGCCACATCATCCCCCGTTAGTCATGGAAGACAGGCTAGCCACGTGCAGACTATGAAGAAGACTCTAGAAGAGTCAAAGTTGTAACTCTAATTGAGAGTTGGAGTCAAACCTAACCCCTAGTTGGTTATCAAGCTATGTTATAATTGAGCCACTAGGAGGAAAAGGGGTTCCAGCTATGTTATAATTGAGCCACTAGGAGGAAAAGGGGTTCCATTGATTTTCAATTGTATCTAGTTCCACAGTAAGCCAAAGCAACAGAGAGTGGGAATGAGAGAGCATAACAAAGGTGTTTTAGTGTCTATAGCAACCTATTAGGCCACAGGTCTCAGGTAACTCCATAGAGAGTGCCTTCTCCTTCGTACTTGCATTATTTCCATTCTAGAGAAAGAGAGAGCAAAGCAGCTTCAACTTACAGTTGGGTTTTCTCCCATAAGGGTCTCCCAGAGCATATCTTGTGTTCATTGTGGTTGGTGTGTGATTGCATTTTATTGTTCTCTATTTTCTGCATTTTATCCATTACACGCATAAGCAGAAAAACAGTAATTAATAAATCTGGAATCTAAGGAAATTAACCCTCATAGTATAGAGTTCAGTCTATTTTTATCAGATTTGTTGAGATGAACTATCCTGCAAAATATCCATGATAGTTTACTGATCATAATGGGATCAAAGAAAGTTTCTTTGGGGAATCTCATGAGAAGTTGGAAGGGATCTACGAGCCAATTTAAGTAGGAAGTCAAAAAACCCCAGTCATGGCCAACGAATTTGTTCATAATAACCCTCCATATCTAACAAAGGAGATATTCTCAACGCTGGAAGCACAAGTCATGGATATATGCCCGTAATATGATATTATGAACTTCCTTATGGCAACTCTAACAAACAAGCTCGGAATCAAAGAAGATAGAGGTTCCAACTTGTTGCCTCAAAATCTAGCAAGTCTTGTAAGGGTAGCTCACAATACAAGAGCTAGACTAGGGGACAACAATATGAGGTATGGCCCACTGTCATTGTAGCCACCACCTCTTGCTCTTTAGAGCACTTTCACCACAAGGGAGACACCCCTATGTTAGGTCACCTAAAGGATCTATCAAGTACAAGGGATAAGGTGACAAGACAAGCTTAAGAAGGGATGCTCTACTTTAGAACAAGGCTTAGCTAGTACAACAAATCAATTTGCATCCCTCAAAAGGCCTAATTAGGGCACAGAGTGACCTTAGGCATGAGAATTAGCAAGGTAAATAGAATTATCTAAGGTCACGACGCCAAGAAAAGGCTTCCAATAGATGTATACCTTGAATTTATGGAACAAGAAGGCCTCAATAAGTCCCAAGTTGAAGAAGCCTTCAATAAGCCCAAAGTTGAAGCCTAGGGCAAACTAGGGCTCTTCTAGGGCAAAATCTACCTAGGGCAAAGGACGTTTTCCCTAAAACAGAGAAATTAGCCACGGGAATGACTTGATTTAGAGGCAAATACTTCACCTCCACGTGTTGAATCCCTCTATCAAGGAATGTTTCAAACCCTAGTTGAGAAAAGTGCCCTAGACCTAGTTAGCGGCTTACCTTAAGAGGCTGAAATTCTAGGTTAGGGTGGAAGAAGGTGAATTTAAGAAGGTTTTCAAAGTGACCAACCATGTAACTAGGGCCAATGCCTTGACCTTGGGTGATGGAGTCTAGGGGATGGTTAAAAATGACTAAACCTTTGCAAAAGAGCAAGGGAATATGAAGCCCTAGGTTTCAAACCCTAACTATCACTTTTATGAGGGAGCAAAGTCAATGGGGAGAGCTAGGTGAAAGGATCACCCATGGGATTGTCATTCACATTCTATAAGTGGGTAATGCATGCAAAACTATCATCAAGAGTCCATAGAATAATTTTCAACAATAACTTGCACATAGAAACCCTACATAATCAACCATTCCAAACAATAGCTACAAAATACAAAGATTTATCAAATATAAGGTACACTTACAAAATAGAATGCATGAGCAAGTCCTTTATTGCTCCAAAATGACATCTCCAAAGCTAAAGAATAGCTCCATTAGCAAAAATCCACCATAGATCACATCTCCACAAGATACAAGTCACAATTTGATGCAGGAGCATCTGACCCCCCCAATTAAAGAAGGAATCCAAACCGGAGAAGGAGGAGATGTGGACCATCGAGCAAAACAGGGGACAATTATGTTTAAAACAAAGTAAATGATGGAATGGATAAAGTCTCTCGAAGACTTAATTAAATGTAATCGACCATATGCATGTATGCGTACAGAGAGAATTAAGGGTTACTGGGTAATTGTGGGGAGAAATCGTGCATCTTAAATGATCCACGACTGTTGTAATCTCTTATAAAAAGAGAGTCTGTGTGTGTGAGAGGAATATAGAGTGATAGATAGAAAGTGTAGAACCAAGAGTATTCAAATGTAGTCGAGGGAAAAACTGTTCTAAGGCTACAATGCCTTAGACCTGTAATCATATTGTTTATAATATAGAGTGTGTTTCAGTGTGTACACCTGTGTGTATGTTTCATATATAGAGTTAATCCTGTGTTGCAAGATTGTTCATCAACCATTGATCACTGAAAGGATCGATGGCGATCCAATATGAAACAGAGTATGGCGGAGGACCTATGTTTAACGCAGAGTCCATCAATAGAAGCGAATGAAGGGACGAAGAATGAATGCACAGGAGTCATATCGCGTCGGCAGAAACCTTTTGGCGAGATCGGAATCGGCCCTTTTAAAATTCCAGTTTACACTAAGAAGCAGCGGAAAACATAGAATGGATTCGAAATTTGGACTTGAAATCTTATAAAGGGTGGCTTATATCCATATTGGCTCCGTAAGACTGATCGGAACGGGCCTTTGAATCAGTGCGATCACGATCACGCGATTAAGTGTGCACCGTCGGATCGAGATTTGGATCGACGATTGCGATCTTAATCGCTAATCGCTAATCGCAGAGGTCAAGCGCAGAGGCAATGGATATGCAATATGTCGATACGCCAATAGCGATAAAGCGCCGATCGGCGATTGGAGATCGGAGGGATCGCTTATTGGAGGTCGGAGGAGTGGTGCAGCGAACTTGCGATGGACCGAGAGCGGACCCGACAACAACTATAGGTATCGATGTATTCTTTTTGAAGTTCGGCCCATGGGTTCAAAGCGGGGTTTCATTTGTTTTCCCATGTATTTCGATAAATGAAGGACCCGGGTTTTTATAAAGAAATCCGATAAAGTTGTATGTTCCGAGTTTTAAAGGTTTTAAAGGCTTAAGGCCTTATAAAACGCTTCCGATAATGAAGTGGGCCCATAACCCACAAGTCCCAGGATCGAATTATTGTAAAGAAAAGGGGTTTTGACCTTACCCCAAAAACTCTTTTCATCAAGTGGTATCAGAGCAAAAGAAGATTCTGTGAGCAAAAGAAGGTTAAGGATTTCCTGCGAGAGGAAGAGTTTGCAAGCAGAAGGAGAAGAGGTACAGCTGTGTTGAGGTATGGTGAGTTTATGGTCTTACTGTCATGCAGATAGCAGCAACGGAAGGTGAGAAGACTTGCAGCAACCTAGAGCAAGGAGTGCTTAATTGGTTCCAGAGAAGAAAACCAGAAGGATGCCAAAAGACCAAGTGAGGAGGGCTTGGTGAGGTATCGTGTAGCAGAGGAAGACTGTTACTGCAGAGGTTGGTTGCAGCTCACAGAAGATATGAAAGCAATTCCACTGAGAAGTGGGTAGAATTTATACGGACAAGGAGAAGCATATGACCAAGAGGTCATAAATTTTTATGCCTCGGGAGTCTGATGCAGGAGCATTTAACCCCCCCTTAATTAAAGGAGGAATCCAAAGCGAAGAAGGAGGAGATGTGGACCATCGAGCAAAATACGGGACAATTCTATTTAAAACAGAGTAAATGATGGAATGGGTAAAGTCTCTCGAAGACTTAATTAAATGTAATCGGCCATATGCGTGTATGCGTACGGAGAGAATTAAGGGTGATTGAGTAATTGTAGGGAGAAATCGTGCATCTTAAATGATCCACAATTGTTATAATCTCTTATAAAAAGAGAGTCTGTGTGTGAGAGGAATATAGAGTGATAAATAGAAAGTGTAAAACCGAGAGTATTCAAATGTAGTCAAGGAAGAAATTGTTCTAAGCCCGCAATGCCTTAGACATGTAATCATATTATTTACAATATAAAGTGTGTTTCAGTGTGTACACCTGTGTATGTTTCATATATAGAGTTAATCCTCTGTTGCGAGATTGCTGATCAACCATCAATCACTGAAAGGATCGATAGCGATCCAATATTAAACAGAGTATGGCGGAAGACCTATGTTTAACACAAAGTCCATCAATAGAAGCGAATGAAGGGATGAAGAATGAATGCACAGAAGTCATATCATGTCGGCGAAAACCTTTTGGCAAGATCGAAACCGGCCCTTTTAAAATTCCAGTTTACACTAAGAAGCAGCGGAAAACATAGAATGGATTCGAAATCCGGACTTGAAATCTTATAAAGGGTGGCTTATATCCATATCGGGTTCGTAAGACTAATCGGAACGGGCCTTTGAATCAGTGCGATCATGATCACGCGATTAAGTGTGGACCATCGGTTCGAGATTAGAATCAATGGTCGCGATCTTAATTGCTAACCGCTAATCGCAGAGGCAATGGATATGCGATATGCCGATACGCCGATTGCGATAGAGCGTCGATCGGCGATCAGAGATCGGAGCGATCGCTTATCGTAGGTCGGAGGAGTGGCGCAGCAGACTTGCGATGGACCGAGAGCGGACTCGGCGATAATTATAGGTGTCGGTGTATACTTTTTGAAGTTCGGCCCATGGGTTCGAAGCGGGTTTCCTTTGTTTACCTGTGTATTTCAATAAATGAAGGACTCGGGTTTTTATAAAGAGATCCAATAAAGTTGTATGGTCTGAGTTTTAAAGGTTTTAAACTAAGTCACCTGACACGGGGATTCGGGACACGTAGGATTCGAGATTCGTGGTGTCGGATTCGGACACGCTGACCCCCCGGAACAGGACACGTTATATATTATTTCATTAAAATA
>APFE030498409.1:88552-113518 GCA_000404065.3 Pinus taeda | reverse complement strand
GAACAGTGTTACTTGGGAGCGTGGCGAAAGCCGGGAGCAGAAGGCGAAATGGGAGCCAGGAGCGACATATTCAGAAAGCTCATTGGTTTGGTTGCTCTGATTAAATACGAGTTCCATACCCAAAACATGACAAAAATTTAATGAAAACATTGCAATCCCCCAATCCTAAAATCCTTGAAAAACTGATAAGTCTGCTGGATTTTGAATGAAAAATCTAAAATTCTACTTCTCCATATGAATCCAATGAGGCGGAACCACTCTCAAACATCCTGAGTCATTTCATGGTAATGTTAAAAATTTAAGTAAAAGGATGAAAATGAAGATTAAGGAGAATGCCACTTTTACTTTAAGAATTTAACATTACCATGAATGGCATATCAATACTAGGGCCTAGACTTGATCATGAAGCTGCCAAAATGCTCTACTCCTTGCTGCAGCAGCACAAATCACTTGCCAAATGAAAATATTAATGAGCAAACACGCCCTTTTCTTTCCCGCATTGAGCTTAGCGAGTCCTGGAAACCAGACACGTGTCCTAAAATCGAGACACGCCCCTGAAAATCGCGACACACCCTCGGACACGACGTGTCCTGTGATTTGGACACGAATCCGGACCGAATCGTGTCGGATTCGCCGGATTCGGGATTCGCAGGGGGTTTAGGACGAATCCGGTGCCTTAGGTTTTAAAGGCTTAAGGCCTTATAAAACGCTCCCGATAATGAAGTGGGCCCATAACCCACAAGTCCCAGGATCAAATTATTGTAAAGAAAAGGGGTTCTGGCCTTACCCCAAAAACTCTTTTCATCAAGTGGTGTCAGAGCAAAAGAAGATTCTGCGTGCAAAAGAAGGTTAAGGATTTCCTGCGAGAGGAAGAGTTTGCAAGCAAAAGGAGAAGAGGTACAGTTGTGTTGAGGTATGGTGAGTTTATGGTCTTACTGTCGTGCAGATAGCCGCAACGGAAGGTGAGAAGACTTGCAGCAACCTAGAGCAAGGGATGCTCAATTGGTTCCAGAGAAGAGAACCAGAAGGATGCCAAAAGACCAAGTGAGGAGGGATTGGTGAGGTATCGTGTAGCAGAGGAAGACTGTTATTGCAGAGGTTGGTTGCAGCTCACAGAAGATCATGAAAGCAGTTCCACTGAGAAGTGGGTAGAATTGTTAAGGACAAGGAGAAGCATACGACCAGGAGGTCATACATTTTTGTGCCTCGGGAGTCTGATGTAGGAGCATCTGACCTCCCCTTAATTAAAGGAGGAATCCAAAGCGGAGGAGGAGATGTGGACCATCGAGCAAAATAGGGGACAATTCTATTTAAAATAGAGTAAATGATGGAATGGATAAAGTCTCTCGAAGACTTAATTAAATGTAATCGGCCATATGCATGTATGCGTACAGAGAGAATTAAGGGTTGTTGAGTAATTGTGGGGAGAAATCGTGCATCTTAAATGATCCACGACTGTTGTAATCTCTTATAAAAAGAGAGTCTATGTGTGTGAGAGGTATATAGAGTGATAGATAGAAAGTGTAAAACCGAGAGTATTCAAATGTAGTCGAGGGAGAAACTGTTCTAAGGCTGCAATGCCTTAGACCTGTAATCATATTGTTTATAATATAAAGTGTGTTTCAGTGTGTATGTTTGTGTGTATGTTTCATATATAGAGTTAATCTTGTGTTGCGAGACTGCTAATCAACCATCGATCACTGAAAGAATCGATGGTGATCCAATATTAAACAGAGTATGGCGGAGGACCTATGTTTAATGCAAAGTCCACCAATAGAAGCGAATGAATGCACAGGAGTCATATCGCATCGACGGAAACCTTTTGGCGAGATCGGAACCGACCCTTTTAAAATTCCAGTTTACACTAAGAAGCAGCAGAAAACATAGAATGGATTCGAAATCCGGACTTGAAATCTTATAAAGGGTGGCTTATATCCATATCGGGTCCGTAAGACTGATCAGAACGGGTCTTTGAATCAGTGCAATCACGATCACGCGATTAAGTGTGGACCGTCGGATCGAGATTCGGATCGACAGTCACGATCTTAATCGTTGATCGCTAATCGCAGAGCCAATGGATATGCAATATGTAGATACGCTGATAGTGATAAAGCGTCGATCACCAATCGGAGATCGGAGCGATCGCTTATCGGAGGTCGAAGGAGTGGCGCAGCGGACTTGCGATGGACCAAGAGCGAACTCGACAATAATTATGGGTGCCGGTATATTCTTTTTGAAGTCTGACCCATGGGTTCGAAGCGAGGTTTCCTTTGTTTTCCCATGTATTTCGATAAATGAAGGACCCGGGTTTTTATAAAGAAACCCAATAAAGTTGTATGGTCTGAGTTTTAAAGGTTTTAAAGGCTTAAGGCCTTATAAAACACTTCCAATAATGAAGTGGGCCCATAACCCACAGGTCCCAAGATTGAATTATTGTAAAGAAAAGGGGTTTTGGCCTTACCCCAAAATCTCTTTTCATCACAATTCAACTAGGTCGAATCTCTAAGAGGGACAAAATAGTCACAAGTGATGATGATGAAATCAAATGAGCCTATCCTCTATTTATATGAGGATTAGGACTCATAGTTAGGTCTACAACGCCCCTAAAACAAGTTTGATTGCTAAATGTACTAGGGTTACAAGCCAATCCATTAGCTAACAATAAATCATGCCTAATTTTCCCACACGCATGAGTCGTATTCTCTAATTCGTTGACGGCATCCATCATAAATGCTCCAAATTCCATGTCCAAGGGTGAAGAGGTGTCAAAGAATGTGTAGATGCCTAGATCATCCCAGATTTGAGGGTTGGCCCTCAAATCCACCTCAATATCTCTTGTGGTGTCCCAAGAATAAGCTGAGGTGCCATCAAGTGGTCTCCATGGGCATCCAACTGCTACATGAGGCCTCCTTCTCTCTAGTGTTAGGGCTTCCTCTGGTGCAATAAGCCCTCCCTAATCTCTCAATGGGAGACCATCCTCATATGGGCTCTGAATCAACTCCTTCCCATCAAGTTGTGTCAAGGCCAACCTGGGGGCATACTAGGTCCAGTGTTGTCATCTTGAAGAATCCTCAAAACCAGGTTAAATTTGACCAACATCCTAGGTCTTGGAGGTACTTTGGGACATGTGTCATCCGCTAGTGTTGCTAGGAGGCTCCAGTATCTCAACGTTGCACCTGCTTAGGCCAATGTACTTCTCTGGAAGGCTTGGGTACTTGTGGAGTGGGTGCCCAAAGCCTGGGCTACTAAACCACCCAACAAGAACAACATGGATTCTAGTGAAAGCAACCACTCATCGAAGAATAAGGTCAGTAATGCATCTAAGTGAACCAAACTTGAATATTAAGGGCAATTTAATACTTCCAACAAAGATCCTCTTCCAAACTCAGGACTAAGTTCTCACAAAAGTGTTTTCTCCCTAGGTAGGGGTGGCTAATGGTCAACCCTATTAGGTGCTTCCAACCCCTACAGGGAAGTAACAGTTCCCTGGTCCACCCTTCTATTAACAGGTGTTAGTGTAGTATAATATGGAAATGGAGGGGAGAAGACTTCATGGTCAAGTGCCATGGTCAAAGGGACCAACTAATGTGAGTTTCCACATCTTCAGTGTATAGATGTGAGGGGGGAGCATTCATGGATGCATTAGTTACTAGCTCAGCCTTGAATTTCCATCCCTCTTGAGAATCTTTTGCTTCTTCTTGATTATTTCTTGTATTACCGCTTATAGCTCGAGGGTTAGAGCTTGATTTGCGTGATGTAGCAATTTAATTACTCCTTAAAAATGAGTCAATTTATCGCTCATCGGGGTTGGGACATGCAAGGGTTCTGTTTTTTTGTAATGGAGCATCATGTGCTCAAGAACCGGGTGACAACCATATGAGGTAGGTAGAGCTCATGCTAAGATTTTGCCCACGTGCTAATCTTTATGTCCCAGCCATCTTTTGCATTTTGATTTTCTTTCTTTTGTTTTATTGTGGCCATGATATGCTCTTTCCTTTTCTTTTAGCTGCATCAACCTCCCAGGGCCAAGTTTCCAGGCCCTACTCAAGGTATGTGAACATATGAGTGCCAAATACCCAAGAATCAATGACAAATTGTACCTGAAGAGTGGAGGTGAGCTATGGGGCTTGTAATGTGGGTTGGAAGGTGTTAAGTATGATATAGGAAGAATGGAACATGCTATCTCAATCATGGCTTTCCAAGCAGTGCCCCTCTTATAACCTAAAGGGCCTTAAAGGAGGTCCCACTAAACTAGGGTCAAAGATTAACCCCCGATTAAAGCGAGAGAACGAGAATATGGTCAAAGTCCGTCAATCTTCCAGATCACCCCATTATCCATACTAATTGCCCAAAACAAAAAAGTATAAGCACCCGATTGCAAAATTATCAAAGTATCTTTTGAATAACAGCCCACCTTCATCCAAGTGCTAATGTCAGATGATGAGAGGCACATGGTTGATGCAAGTGGTGGAGGCACATGGCATATCATTATCCAATGGTGGATGGTAGGGGTTGTTGGCTATCTGGCTAACCAAATGGCTATCAAATGTAGAGGAAAAATTTCCTCCTATGGGGGTTACCCATTTTGGTGGGTAACACAACTCAAAGTTTAGACCAGAGAGAAAATCAAGGGATCAACAAGATCTAGAGAAAGAGCCCAGTAAGGAACCCAAATAAGAATAGTCAAATTCAAGTGTTATTACCCGTTCACAGTCCCTATCCAAGATAGAAGCAAAGGTTGACATGACATCGTATCAAGGTGAGATATATACTTTAAAATTAAATCACTAGTTGCAGCAACTAGAAGTTTACTTTAGAGTTAACCACATAGATGAGGAACAAAAAATATCATTTGGTAGATTGAAGTTATAGGGCCATGCTCTAACCTGGTGGGAAAGCTATACAGAGACACTTAGGCTAGAGGGCGATCCCTCAATAACTAAGTGGGAGAACTTTAAAATCCTCACAAAGTCCCAAGTCTACCTAACAAGTATGTAGAGGACCAGTGGCTTTGATGGCACTACTTCAAGCAGAGGCAGGGGCAGAGTGTACACGAGTACACCACTAAGTTCAAGAAGATGGCCATCATGATAGGTATCTCTCCCTAAACCCGGATGTAATTCTCAAGTATCTTGGGGTCTACATAGCCATTTACAAAAACAGTGATCTTTTCCAAGCCAAGAACAGTGGATGAGGCTTGTGTATAGGCATAGTACCTTGAAAACATGGGCCAAAAGAAAGGGCAGTCAAGTGATTTGAAACAAAAAGAGCACCAAGAGGCTTCCATGGAAGGGAAGAAGAAGTGGAAAGGGGGGAAGGACAAGAGGATAGCATCCACTGCACATCAATGCAAGGATCCTAGCAATCATTGAAATCGCTACAATATCAATGGTCACATAAAGGAGCACCCAAAGTTGAAGTCAAAGAACTAAAAGGAGGATGAGAAGAAAAAGAATCTTATTGCCACAAATTCAAGCAATCAAGTGGAAAGCAGCTCCAACATGGACGATAAGATTGTTTGTTCCTTATTTCAGAAGGAGGTGAATATGAGGGGTGACCAAGCTCTTCCACATTAAGATACAGGTCAAGAAAACCAAGATTGATGCCATGTTCAACTCAAATTCACAGGGTAATCTCATATCAGTGGATCTGGTCAACAAACGTGGATTGAAGGTTTGAGATCATCCCAAACCATATCCATTGGGATGGGTAACTAAGGATACAAAAATCAAGGTAACAAAACAGTAGGACAAATTCTCTATCAATGTTGATTTTATTGATGAAGTAGAATTGGATGTAGTTCCACTTGATGTATGTGGACTTGTGTTTGGGAACCCCTATATCTATATGTGAGGTGTAATCTTCATGTGAAGAACCAACTAGTACCGCCTAATCAAAATGGGAGATCATTCATCAACAACGCACATAAAGGCAAGTCTAAATTTCCTTTGTAAGTGTCGACCAAGCCAAGAAATTGATCTGTTTTAGCAAGAAGTATGTTTTACTATTTTTGAGAGAAAATCAGTCTAGCGAGGAGTCAATAAGGGTAAAGGTATCCCTAGAAGTGTGTGCTAAAAAATAGAAACAACAACTGGGAGGGTTGCGAAAGGCATACAAGGGAATGTTCTAAGACTCGAAAGGATACCACCCAAAAGGGAAGTGGAGAAAGAGATCCAATTGTTGTTGGACTCTCCATTGCCAAATATTTGGTTGTACAAACAGTGTGTTCTGGAAGCAAGTGAAGCGAAGCAGCAGTTGTAGCAATTCCTGGAGCAGGGTGTGATTTGACCAAGTACCTCACCTTGCGGGTCACCTATCATCATTGTGCCAAAGAAGGATGGGACTTAGCAAATGCACATCGATTACAAAGTGTTAAACAAAATTACACTCAAGAACATGTACCCCCTACCCAAGATTGAGGATCTATTGAATCACTTGCATCAAGCGAAAAACTTCGGCAAGTTGGATTTAAAATTAGGGTATCATTAGGGGTGAGACAAGGAAGAAGACACTTGGAAGACTACCTTCAAAGCCAAACAAAGTTTGTATGAGTGGTTAGTAATTCCATTTGGTCTATGCAATGCACCACCTATATACATGAGACTAATGAATGACACACTATGCCCTTATCTAGATTCATTGTTATTGTTTATTTGGATGATATGCTAGTTTACAGTGCTACCTAGGAGGAGCACATCTCACACTTGATGCAAGGGCTACAGACTTTGAAGAAACACTAGCTACTAGAAAATCTCAAAAAATGTGATTTTGCACAACAGTTATTGGTGTATTTAGGCTATGTGATTGGTGGAGAGGAGCTTCAGATAGATCCTACAAAGATGGGAGCCATCATGAAGTGGCCAGTGCCTACAAATGTTTATGAAGTTAGGAGTTCCATTGGGGCAGAATGAGTTACTCTACAGGATGGACAAGCTATGTGTTCCTAAAGGTGAGCAACTACAGCTAATCAAATAGGCTCAAACCTCCAAGGTTGCAAGGCATTTTGGTGTAGGGTGTTGAAATTCGAATGGATGATCGAATTTCTAAGCATGATAATTACTTGTGACTGTGTGTGTGTGTGTTTCCATTAATGTTTACTTCATTCATTAGGTCATCAAGCAATTATACAAATACAATGCACAAAATGACAAGGAACACCAGAAATTAGGCCAGAGGCAAGGGCAAAACCCATCAATCCTTTTCTTATAGATTCTTCATCAATAAGAGAAATCCAAGTCAAACTAACCAATGATCCAAGTGCCAAATCAGCCCTCCAGAGTCTGCCATGTTTTGTTCTATCACATGCCACAAATCTCTTACTTCACACCATTACGTTTGTCACAGGCTCGTATTACTCTGAGATTTCACGTCATAAATAGATCTGTCACTTGCTCGCATCTAGAGAGACCTCGTATCACAGAGAGATCTGTCACAAGCTCGCATCACAAAAAGACTTCGCATCACAGAGAGATTTGTCACAAGCTTGCATTATAGAGAGGTCGGTGCCTTCAATATAGCTCGCATACCAGAGAAGATTGGTGCCTTAAATAGTTTGTATACCATGGAGAAGTGTGCCTTAGATATCGAATTCCACAGATGAAGTCCAAATTAGTTCCCAAAATATGGAGAATAGATGCCATTATATAGTTGTTCATTCATGTGAAGAGACACGTCCTTTGGGCAGGCCAACTTGCCTTTCTAGAGGGCCAACTTGGCATCTTGGAGGGACAAATGACACTTACAAAAATTTAAATTTTCTTCTTTTCACAAGGGTCACGAAGAACATGCCCTTTTACATTTTCTTTTGGCCAAAACAAAGCATGAAGCACATGCTAGAAAAATAATATTTTTTTCTTCTTTTGATTTTACATAAAACACATATTGATACAATGACAATTATGAAGATCGAACCTAGTTACTATTCCAACATAGGGAAGATATTGACCAACTTATAGAGGTACAATATATGTGTACTGACCCAAAATGCAAGAATATGTAGCTAGGTTCATTAGAGGATGTATGTTTTGTTTGTTTGTCTAATAGAAGATGGAGTATGCTCACCCCTCCTTATGGCAACTCTTGTTCTTGGAGCTATGTTGTCTTCAAAGGAGTCGCACTCAAGCAATTTAGGAGTTGCCAAAAGAGGATCTATCTTGTCATTAGAGAAACCACCTCTTCAAATGTTTCAACCAAGGGAAGGTAGACTCGCTTCCTCCCCAGCAATGGCGCCAAAATGTTGCCACAATATCTAGTAGGCCTTAGAGAGGGAAACCCTATAAGACAAAAAGCTAGACTAAATGCTAACAATGGGGCAATGGCCCATTGTCACCACAGCCAAGGCCCCCTACTCTACGGATTTTCACCGATGTGAGGAGTCCTGGTGGAATAGGATCACCTACGAAAGGTATTCTAAGGTTAAGGTACAAGATGATAGGCTAGAATCTCTCAACAAAGACTCAAATTTCAAGTATAAGGCTTCACTAAGAAGCGATATGCTTTCTATGAGATACCTAAGAAAGAAATGCACAAGACCTAGGGTTTGTTGAGTTTGCTGGAATATAGGAGTTTCCAAATTCAAGGCAATGGAGAGAAAAGGCTTCTTAAGATATACTTCAACAAGTACTAAGTTCATACAACCTTTAAAAAAGCCCTCAAGTTGAGGAAGAGAAACTAGGGTTTCCCTCTTAGGGCAACACTTAGGGAAAGAGATTTTATGGAGGAAACTTAAGTGGATCTCCACCAAATTTGTAGGTCAAGCACCCAAGACTCTTCACTTGATGTTTAGGCTCTCAAGCCTCCACAAAACCTCTCCCTAAAGATTTCGCTCTAAGCCATAGTTTGACATCCTAGCCTTAAAAGGGTCGAAATTTTAAGAGAAGAATTTATGGATGAAAAGAAAGAAAGATTGTGAAAATTCGTTGCAATAATTGATTTATTTCTCCTACTTATTTACGATAAATTATTTACCAATACTTCAGTAAATACCAAAATAAATTCAGTTGCAGACTTCACAAAATAGAATTGAAAATTAAACGGCACGAGAAACATCAACATATGAACAATCACATTGACACACTTGTTTTTGGACAATCGTCCCCGGAAAAACCCAATGTGGTAAAACCAGTGTAGCAGATCTGAGGATTCTTATTATTGGCAGTAAATATCTTAATACAATCTAGGATGCTCATCTAGCAATCCTTAATAGAGAAAATATTAGCGGTAAATCCGAGTGAGTTTTACCTCACTTCACCCGGCAGAATTTCAGCTGATCTGGCACAAGACTGGCTAACCCCGACTATTTCTATGTTGGCTCTACTTCAGCACTGCGTCTGCTTCTCTGCCCTCTGCGTCAGCTATCCCAGTTGTTTTGGCAGTTCCGACTATTCTCGGCAGTTCCAGTTGTTCCGGCAATTCTAGATTCTGTGTGACAAGCAGCTTTTCTGCTCTGCGCTGGCCCTTCTGGCTCTGCGTCAGCTCTCCCAGCTACTACGCTGCCTCTCTGCAAGCTCTCTCTGCCTCTCTGTTCTGTATTTTCCGAAAAGTCCTCACGGATTCTCTCTGCTCCTCAGCGGCAAGATCTCCCCAATCAATTTTCCTCCTAAGAACTTCTCATCTCAGAAAATCGATTTCCTCAATCTCTCTGTGTGTTTCCAAATGAACCCCAAGCCTCCATTTTATACTTTTCCGGTTGAGTCTTTAACGACCAAGATTAAGTCTCTAATCAACGACTAAAATTAAAACACGACTTGATACGCCTTCTAGATCATTCTCACCCATATTTTGATTAATACCCATTAATATTTTAATTTCCCTAAGTTTAGACTTAGGAACTCCATTAAAAATATTAATTATTTTAATAAAATCAATCTGGGTGGAATTTCACCAAATGGTGTCTGGGTTCTTTAAAACTCATGTGCCTTAGCTTTCAAGGTTAGAGCACTTTCGATGCTACCAAAAACTAACACTTCCTCTTAGCGAGGAAAGTGCTCTAGCAACAATGTCCACCTTCATGCTGCTCTATTTCTGAAGCATCTCCTTTTTGCGTTGTTGTTGCCACCAACACTATGCTACCACTGCTACTGTACTGTTTCCCATGACACTGCCACTACCACTGCTGCATCTGTACTACAGCTCCCTCTCAAACGCTGCATCATTCTAATGAAAGGGATTTTTCCAACATACCCATCTATTCTCGAAATTGAACAAACTTGGCTCTTCCTAAAGTCTTAGTGAGTATGTCTGCCACCTTATTTCCTATGGGAGTGTACTCCAACTGTAACGCTCCACGCTGAACACAGTGTCTGATAAAGTGACACCGAATATCAATGTGTTTGGAGCGATCATGAAATACTAGATTTTCAAAGAGCTTGATACAACTCTGATTATCACAGAAGATCCTTGACACTTCCATCCTTCTCCTTAATAGATTTACAATCAGTTTCCTGAAGCCATATAGCTTCACATGTTGCTTTGCTAGCCGCCATATACTCAGCTTCAGAAAAGCTCAGAGCTACAGACTTCTGCTTCTTACTGCACTAGGAGGTCATCCCAAATCCAATACCGAAGCAATATCAATGGTACTTTTCCTGTCCACTGAACTTCCTGCCCACTCTGCATCAGTGAATCCACTCAATTCGATATCATTGCCCTTGGTGTACTTTAATCCAAAATTTATTGTTCCACGCAAATACCTGAGAATGTGCTTTGTTGTTGCCCAGTGCGCCCTTTTTGGTTCCACCACAAACTAACTAAGGGTGTTGACAGCATAACACAAGTCTGGCCTAGTGTTGACCAGATACATAAGTGACCCAATGAGTAGTCTATATAAGGTGGGGTCCACTTCCTTGTCTCCCGAAGCATCTATTTTCTCCAATTGGTAATCATAGGCGTAGCCATAGGTCAACAATCCTGCATTCAGAATCTTTTGAGAATTTATGAAGCATATCTTCCTTGGCCAAGGAAGACCTCACGATCCTGTTGTCAAACTTCCAATCCCAAAAAATAGTGCATTAGCCCCAAATCCTTCAAACTCAGTTTCCAGGTTCTTCTTACAATCCTCTGAGTCTGGATGATCCTATCAAAAAAAGATCATCCACATACAATACCAAAATCAACGGCTCCCCTTCTACCAGCAGATAATAAAGATTGGGATCTGCATCGCTCTTGATGAATCCCAATTGCTATAAGTAGTTATCAGTTCGACCATACCAAGCTCTGGGTGCTTGTTTTAGACCATACAAGGCATTCTTCAACCTACACACGAGTTCTCTTTTCATGTGTTTCAAAACCTTTTGGTTGTTCGATATATACCTCATCTTCTATCACCCCATTCAAGAACGTTGTCTTGACATTCATTTGGTGAATCTCCCATCCCATCTGTGTTGCAACATATATAATGGATCTGATAGAGGTATATCATGCTACTGGGGTAAAGGTTTCCTCATAGTCTATTCCTTCCTTTTGCGCATATCCTTTTGCGACAAACCTAGCCTTGTACTTATCTACATTGCCATCTACAACATACTTGATCTTGTAGATCCATCTCGAACCTACAATTGATCTGTTCTCTGGTCTTGGTACAATTTCCCAGACATCATTTGTCATGATAGAACTGTACTCTTCTACCATGGCATCCACCCATACCTAGTGTTGTACAACTTCCTGAAAACTACAGGGTTCTTCGACCTAAGCTACCAATGCTTGGTACCTATCAGGTTGTCTACGCTGCCTTTTCTCGGCTTTAGGAGCTCCAACGAATTCCTTCGCGTCCCTCAAAGTCTATCATACTTCTCGGCTAGTTATTCCACTGGTGGTGGGAGGTTCCATCTGTTCCTCTTCATGTACCTGCTATGACACTCTTGGCTCTTCTTCTCTTAAGGAGATGCTAGTACTGGTTACCGTGCTTGAATCAGATGCTTGCTTCCTGCCAGATCTGATCCTTATCGCTGGACTAGAGGAACATCCTCATCCTGTTCTTCAAATGGCATCTCACTAGATTTCCTGAAGGCTCTATCTTCCATGAACTTTGCAACCCGCCTTACTACAATCTTTCTGTTGCTAGGAATGTAGATCTGATACGCCTTTGAAGTCTCGTTGTAACCTACTAGATACCCAACTTCGACAGTCTGCTCTAACTTGCTCCGCTTCTCTTCTGGAATATGGCAATAAGCTACACTTTCGAATATCCTGAGGTGACTTACTTCTGGCTTCTTTCCCGTGAAAACTCCCTCTGGTGTCTTATTTCCTAAAGCCCTGTGAGGAGTCATGTTCTGAATCTGTACAGTCGTGACGCATGCTTCTGCCCATAAAAACTTGGGTAGATTCTGATCATATAACATCGCCTTTGTTGCTCCAACAATAGTTTTGTTCTTCATTTATGTGACTCAATTATGTTCTGGATTATAGGGTGTTGACCATTCTCTTCGGATCCCTTCTCTTGCACAGAAATCAGTGAAGTTCTTATCCATGTATTCTCCGCCATTGTCTGAGCGCAATATCTTGATCTTCCTTCCTTTCAAGTTTTCCACTAGAGCCTTAAACTCTTTAAACCGATCAAAGACCTCATCCTTGGTTCTCAAAAAATAGATCCAAGTTTTCCAGGAATGGTCATCTATGAAGGTAACAAAATACTCAACACCACTAGTGGCCCTTGTAGACATCGAACCTCAAATGTCTGAGTGTATTAACCCCAATACACTCTTAGCTCTATTGTTGCTTTTGGAATATGCTGCTTTGGCGTCCTTACCTAGCACGCAACCTCTGCATGTATCATCATGCTTGGTCGTAAGCATGGGAACCCTCGTAACAATTTCCTTGAGCATCTGTAACGTCCCATGATGTAAGTGGCCCATCCTCCTATGCCACAACTCACTTAATTCTTTTTCTCCATCAACATTACTACTTATCAGTGCCATAGGAGACTCGAGTTGCAACTTGTATAATCTATTGCTCTAAGTTCCAATCTAGGCCCTCTTTTTCCACCATCGAAGCTTGACATATACTCTATTACCAATGAAGTATATATCATATCCCTTATCTTGTAATTGAGAGACAAAAATCAAATTCATTCCCATACCTGGCACATGCACAACATTCGTGACCCAAAGACTATCTCCTACTGCTATCTCGAATATAACGGTTCCTTTTCCTACTGAGGTGCACTTCGTCCTGTTACCCATTGTGATTTGAAAGTTCATTTGTTCCTCCTAATAGCTCGAGAAATATTCTCGTTATCTAGTCATATGAGCTGAAGCCCCGTTATCAATGTACCAGTCCTCAGCTGATGTAGAACTTGATAGGCAAGCAAACTCCTCTTCCAGCCTGGAAGCTAATTCGGAAATATTCTGCTCCCCACTGTTTTCCATGCCCTTTTTCTTTGCTTCCATTTTTCCTAAACCTTGCTCTGATACCATGTGAAAAATTGCTGCAATAATTGATTTATTTCTCCTACTTATTTATGATAAATTATTTACCAATACTTCAGTAAATACCAGAATAAATTTAGTTGCAAATTTCACAAACTAGAACTGAAAATTTAACAACAAGAGAAACATCAGCATATGAACAATCACATTGACACACTTGTTTTTGGACAATCGTCCCTAAAAAAACCCAATGTGGGAAAATCGGTGCAGCAGATCTGAGGATTCTTATTATTGGTAGTAGATATCTGAACACAATCTAGTATGCTCATTTAGCAATCCTTTACAGAGAAAACACTGGAGGAAAATATGAGTGAGTTTTACCTCACTTCACACAGCAGAATTCCGGCTAATCCGGCACAAGACTGGCTAACCCCGGATATTTATGCGTTGGCTCTGTGTCAGCCCTGCGTCTGCTTCTTTGCCCTCCGCATCAACTATCCCGGTTGTTCTGGTTGTTCCGGCAGTTCCAGATTTTGCGTGACAAGCAGCTTTTCTGCTCTTCGCTGGCCCTTTTGGCTCTGCGTCAGCTCTCCCGGCTACTGCGCTGCCTCTCTGCAAGCTCTCTCCGCCTCTTTGTTCTGTATTTTCCGGAAAGTCCTTCTCCCAGATTCTCTTTGCTCCTCAGCTGCAAGATCTCCCCAATAGATTTTCCTCCTAAGAACTTGTCACCTTAGAAAATCGATTTCCTCAATCTCTCTGTGTGTTTCCAAATGAACCCCAAGCCTCCATTTTATACTTTTCTTGTTCAGCCTTCAACAACCGAGATTAAGTCTCTAATCAATGGCTAAGATTAAAACATGACTTGATCCGCCTTTTAGACCATTCTCACCCACATTTTGATTAATACCCATTAATATTTTAATTTCCCTAAGTTTAGACTTAGGAACTCCATTAAAAATATTAATTATTTTAATAAAATACAATCTAGATAGAATTTCACCAAACGGTTTATGGGTTCTTTAGAACTCATGTACCTTAGCCTCTCCACCAATTTTCAAGCCTAGAGCACTTCCGATGCTACCAAAAACTAACACTGATCACCAAGGACATGGACTAGTGCCTTATCCTTTGGGCATATGGAGTCAAGGATGCTCAAGATAAGTTAAATGTGTCTCTAAGGAGGCCAAAAATTGATGTCTTATGTATCGATTCCCAACAATTACCCACTTCTAAGGGAGATGGAATTTGATGGAGAGTTATGAAGAATTCCTCTATTAGGAATATTCATTACATGTTATACAATGAGTAACATATGCAATTCTCAACTATATAGCCTTTAAAATTTATCTTCAACAAATTAGTGCACAAATAAGCATTATCTAGAAGCAACAATTCCATACATTAGACAATTTCAAGATAAAAACCATACAATAGACAATTTCAAAATAAAAATCTTCAACAATAGGCACTTACAAGATAACATGTAGTATATCTATCCATTCACCAAGAAAATAGCTCCAAAGACAATCCAAAATAGCTTCCGAACATCAAAATGTGTCCAAGATACTCCAATAACCAAAGAAGCAACAAATGTGAACTCCTTTAAGAGGTCTGAATTCTCCAAGTGATGATGATGAGAGATGAAATGATCTCTCTCTAGTATATACATGTCCAATGATCTCTAATTTTAGCTTATGGGCCCCTCAAGCCATAAAATAATGGGCAAATACTAAGTGACCTTATAAGCCAACCTCATAGCTAATCTTAAATCATAATATATCACCCACAAGAGGGTCAAAATGTTGACATCATGCATGCGTAGGTCTCTTGAGGGCACGAGTTGGGCTCCTCTAGTGCCAAATTGAGTGAAGAGGGCTCCAAAAATCATACACTAGGGGTTGGCCCCTATTGACCACTAAAATTGCACTTGAAGACTCCATGCCCAAGGATATGTCAAAGCATTCCTGCACTTACTTGTTGAATTTCCACGACCTTGGGTCTAGGTTAGAGTCTTAAAATCATTAACACAACCAAACCAAGAATCTCAACCATACACTACTTTGCACAACGGAAATATAAAGCAGTAAATCACATATTATGCACAAATATACACACTTTTTAACAAAATTGTACAATATCGTACAATCACAAATCTTCGTTATATTAAACCAATCTGAATAATAGAACAATCTATGGTACACAAGATACAATGACAAACTTCGTTGCAGCTTCGATGTCGTATCTTGTCCTGTGGGTCCTTTGCTTCTGTACTGCTCACTAGTAGTGCTTAAGTCCATCAAGACCACTACACATCGAGACTCTAGGAGGGCTACCACCTATCAATGTTGCATGTCACTTTTGTTGCATGCACGCGGGCTCATAAATCTGCTCTCTAGGTAGGCCTAATTCCCGAGCTCCAATCTACCTTCTAGTAGCCTCTTTTGTCCATCAAAGAGCTACTCATTAGGTTGCAAACCTCACCCAATCACGCATCAACAAATGTCCTTCTTGTATGCTGCTCTAGGGCTACTTTGGGTAGCCAACACACTGCCTTCCAATCAAATCAATGGCACCTAATCCAATCACTGTCGATTCTTCTCCTAGGAAGACTCTTCACCTCCTTGGAAGACCCTCCACACGACATCAACAGGCTACAATGATTACGATCCAAACTAGTCAACTCCTTTGACCCAACATTCCTCCCAAAACACAGTTGTAATATGTTTGTCCTTGTTGTTTGTGACAACCCTAGTTAGGGCACATATTGCAGCCCTCAATCCACCTTACAATCAACAAACAAGCCCCCCAAGGGTTGCGGTGTTGGCTTACTAGACCCTGACCCAAATTCAGAAGAGTGATTAGCCAAACAAATCCCGCAGCTATTGGCCCTTTCGGCAACAGCCAGCGAGGTCTCACCCGAGGTAGCAAGGGAGGGTGTTGGAACCAGGTTTCCGCACCGTTGGGATGTCTTGAAGTGGTATGGAGGGGTCGCGAACCGTTCTATGGCCTCGCACCACTCGATACTCTTATCGGGCTTCCGCATAGATCCGCGCGGGTGTAATTTCTTATTAACGAAACTATTATAGATCTGATCTTCTTGTTACAGTCTTTAAGCAAACATTTAACAATAAAACCCAGTGTGCGCAATTATACAAAGATATAAACTCATATAACAGATGCATAAACCAAAACACAATAGGTCCGCGATACTTCAGAAACCACTTATCTTTATTAAAATCTTCCGTCAATACAACCAAATCCGCCCTGCGCAGTCAGCGGCAGGAGTCCACGCACACAGTTGCGGACTCTACCAGGTCTCTGTGCACACAGCTGCAGAGCCTCTATCTATCTACCAACACCCTTGACTCGAACTTACAGACGCAGATAACACTATCTTCACAAACCCATAACACCAAGATCCAAATCAAAAACTTCTCAAAAACTGACTTCTAGCCATAGAGCCTTGCTCTATTTATACATTCCCATGGTCCGCAAACCATGGGCCGGCCGACTCACTTCCTATTATTTTACATTATTCTCTAGCGGACAACCCTTTGACTTGACTCATTACAATTCGCGCTCCGCGCACTTCGTGGAGTCTTTACCATACTTTTTCCCAAAATTGTGGACTTTGGGTCCCAAAACTATTACGCGGGGCCTCCGCTACCCAACAGGCCCCCAACACAATCAACATGACTCGTCTCGAGTCACTCCACTGGTGCAGCAATCTTTGCGCGAAGGTCATGCAGCAACTTTTGTGCTTTGCTTACACTTGCAACAAATTCTTCCGCCATCTGTTGTACTTGTTCTACGCGAGCCATCGACGCATCAGTATCTGCTTCAGTGCCCTGTCCAGATGCATATGTTGCCTGCATGTGGGCCACCTTTCGCTCGATGGCGATGGAAACCGCGAACGTCTCATCAAGCCAAGGTTGGATCCGTTCCTTAATCACTGCCGCTTTCTGTCGAGCGGCGTCAGCCTATATCTTAAGAGCCTGAGCCTCCCTCATTTTGGGCAAACGCTGCATAATAGCAACCATCTGCGCGGTCCCCCTGACATTATCATAGGCTTGTTGTAGCTCCCTTGCCTCTGTTTCCAACCATTGTAAGGTTGGATCCTCCTGTAGGGACGTAAGCATAATAAGTGATTGATCCAACACGTCAGAGCACTCCTGCATAGCACGTGCTATTGTTTCCCGTCCAGATTGAATGATGTCTCTCCACTGCTCGGTGACCTCCGGTAGTGTAGAAGGTTGTGCTTTGAGTTTCCGCTCTGTGATCTGCAGGCTGAGAGCCAACTGAATCCTCACGACCTCCTCTTTTGCTTCGCAGAACCCACTAGCCAACTTGTGCATTCGTATGCCAACAGGCAACTCAGCTGCAATCTCCAGCTCAGGGACCCACGAACATGCCTCCCCTACAATTTGTTCCAACTACTGATTTTGTGCGACCGCTTCGTCCCGTTGGAGGCTCAGCTGTTCTATATTAATTCTCTGCTCGCTGAGTACCTGTACCACGCGTCCTTCGATGGCGCCGAGCCCCATCGTTGCATTATCCTGGAGCTGGTACAAGCTTTCGCGCAGGTGGACAACCAAATTTAATCCAAGCCTTGTAAGTCGGCCCACCGCAGCTCTGTCCGCCGCATTTTCTGTTATCAACGCTCATGTTGCGAGTGCAATAGTATTAGTCATTTGGGCCTTTAGCAACTGCTCCGTGGCTGACATACCCGTAACTCCACGAGTAGTGATGGTTCCCAGCTGCGAGGCCCGTACCCCAACACAAACTATTGCTCCAACATGGCCTCGTCGATTGCTTCCCGGGTGACTTCGCGAACTATGTCCCCTATGTCACCTAGGTCACCCTCGGTCAATGTGGTAGGTTCTCCATCCCATTTAGATGCCTAGGCCTTCTTCCACGGCTTCACCTGTTCTGTCAGTCGCAGTCGTTTTAAGGGCGAACCCGTGGTGGTTGGCTCCGTTCGTTCCATCCCTATATCTGTGGCCAACTTTGTGGTCACCTTTGGACCACTTTTGTCCTTTGTCATCGCAGCTTCCTCTGCGAGTGCTTTACCTGTAGAAGCCTGCGCCTCCCGGGCCGCCTGTACTTCTGCAGTGTGCTTGTTGTTCCTCTTATGATGTGCTATGCGCTTAGCTTCAGCCTTCTGTTTTTGGATAGTGGTCTCATCGCGCCCCACCGCATCAAGTCCGCGCCACTCTGGTGGCCAGGTATCCAATACCGCAAAGACAGCCTCGTCAATGACAATGAAGGGAAGTGTGGACCACATCTGGTCTAGGTCCTTGCGTGCCCGGATGTATACATGGTGCATGTCTGCCTTAAACTCGGCGATGTTCTTCACACTGTCATATGTCTCATCAGACAGACAAGGTTGCTAGTTGATCCATTGTCGGACATTTGCTTCCATTAGTATCCAAAACATGTTGATGCCCCGGATTCTTGCAGCGTACCTCATCGCCCAGAGCGACGCGTATTTGGTGGCTTCTTGCCAATCCTAGTCCAAGGAATGGAACTAGCTGTCTTCGAGTAGTTCACTTGTAACCAACATGAGGAATAACAGCAACCATGCATAGTGGAAGGTCTTACCCTCCTCTTGGGCCTCCCTACAGTTGGTCAGGAATTCGTCACAGAGGAACTGCGCCCAATTGAATCGTTCCCCTTCTGCGCATTGCTCCGCTAATGCGACGACTATTGCTAGGACCTCGTTGGCGCGGCATTTCCGCATCAGTTTTCCTGCCAGCAACTGGGTAGCAACGCGGACCCCTTTGTTCGAAATATTGTCAATAGCATACCCTCGCTGCTTCTTCTCCATTTTGTATTTCTTTTTCAAGGTTTCCATCATCGTCACATCGCCACTCCTAGCAACTATTTCCATGGGGTCCCTACGTTCACAGGGAAGCTGTGAGATCTTGTGAATAAGTTCAGTCGTGATGGGAACGGGTTTGTCTATCCATAAGTATCCATCATGTACCAAACAGAGCAGTTGTCGGATGACCAATATTGTGATGGGGCCAGTGAAAATGTGGAATGGAAAGGAGACAGAGTAACCTAGCTTCCTCCACCTTTCGCAACCACTCCTTCGACTGAAGTGTCTTAACATTTCCCTCCACGCTTTGCTCCATTAGTTCGTTGGTCGCCAAATGGGGAAACTTCTCGGTATCTGCAAGGTCCCAGTCTTCAAACTTCATAGTCGAGATGCGGCCGGTCGTCGTTCCTTCGAGCGGAACCCCTTTAGGGAGGGATGGGGTGAGAGTATGTTGTCAACGTCATCCAGATCTATAAGGACCTTGGCCTTCCCTTTGCATGGAGGAACATACTTGGGTCGTCTTACTGGCTGGATATCTTCTTCGCCTTCTTTGTCTGGTTCTATTTCTTCAACATAGGTCGGAGGTTCCTCTTCCTCCTCGTCGCTTTCAATAGTAACAGCTTTGCCCTTTTCTTCCATTGTGAGCTTGCTAAATCGAGGATTTCGCGGCGACATCCTTACTGGTCCTGGTACCTGGGGGTCCTTCTTGGTCTGTGGCGTCCTGGGTGATTTAGGGATTTCAACTACTTGCGGTGTAAGATTCTATGGAACATCCTTGGTGGGGGTTATCGACCTGAGTAATGACTCTTGCAATTCCTTTGGCAATTCCTGAAACCACAGGCTTTCTTTCATCAGTTTTTCATTCATCTTGCTTCTCTCGGTTTGAACCTAGGGCGTCCAATTCTTCGAATGATCAAGCTTTGTTGTGTGCCCCTTCACTTGTTTGTTATATACGATTTCGAATTCAAATTCAGCCTTTCTCCTTATTCGTGGCTCATTAATGCGATTTTGGTGGTTACCCCTATGCCTTAATTGCCCGCCGCCCGCTCCTCGGTGTCTTAAATGGGACATCTTATCATGAACTGTAACTACAACAGTCGCCTTCCATCCCTCCCACGCGGCAGCGCAGCCCCTGGTACGCGGGTGTGTTCTATGCTTTTTACTGGCCCTGCGCGCCATGGTCGAATCGCGCAACTTTCCTGCAGCTTGTTTTATAGTCCCACGCCGTTTTTCAACTGCGTGAAGCGCTGAGACTGGGCCTCCTACAAATAGTCAAGTGGTTGCACCTCTCGTGCGAGCCTTCCTTTTCCCTGCTAGCTCGGGCTGCGAGCACCCTTCGCGTACCTTCGAATTGAATAGCTTATTGCAGTTTGTACTCCCTTGTTCAGTAAGGTGCAGTCGCAACCATGATAGCAGGGTCACGGTTTATGCTAGGATCGTAGGAGGGCCGGCCAGGTCCGGTCCCTTCTTTCACATGTTCGCGCGGCCCATTTGTGTGCCTCCTATCTTTAGTTTGTCAATTTCTTCGTCCAGCCTCGCGTTGTTCCTTCTTAACCTTACCCCCACTTCCTCCAGTTCGCAAAGTCTTAAGCTACCATGCCGACTGGCTTCCTGCAACCGTTGGATCCCTTCGTCTAGGTTTGTTCGTTCAGGTCGAACGGCAGGGGCAGTGGTCGGAGAAATTCTCTTTACTTCCCGTCCGACCGTGGATAGAGTTCCCTTGGCATACCCTGCTCTGTTTACGGTCTTATTGGCCCAGTGAACCCTTGTTACGCGCAAATTCAGTTGGGTTGATGATTGCGCAGCATACCCCTGTGACCGCCGTTGTAGATGGGTGGTCGCCCTGCTCCGTCGTGGCTGCCCTGGCTGCGTTCGCCACACATGTCCTCCAATCCATACCCGGAACTGCCTTCTACCTCCGCGCTCATTCCACCTCACCTTCCTTTGTGCACACCACCCTAGTGTGATTGCCGTGTGCGGTGCCTCTTGAGTCTCCCCCTGCGACTTCAGCCTTATGATTGAAGTTCCGCAAAGGTTGACAAAATCTTCCTCCTTTGTTGCGCCATTGTCCGCTGCCTATTGTCGTACCTCGGTTGTCACGCGTCGTAGCGATCTAATCATCATGTTACAGTTGAGTGTTGTGACTTCATGTAATTGGTTCTGCCATCCTTCGATCTCCTCGTCTGAATTCGAGGTGCAGGAACTATTGCGTTCCCATGAAATGCTCCCGTCCACTGTGGGATTCACCCGATCCTGGTCTTGTGCTGTTATCTGGTAGATGCAGTCCAGTTCATCGTCACTGTCCTCATCGCGCACCGGTTCAATATAGCGCGCTCCTTCAGCTGGGTCTAGTGGAACT
Source organism: Pinus taeda (assembly GCA_000404065.3). Taxonomy (NCBI): domain Eukaryota; kingdom Viridiplantae; phylum Streptophyta; class Pinopsida; order Pinales; family Pinaceae; genus Pinus; species Pinus taeda. The sequence continues at coordinate 91,974 of APFE030498409.1, read as the reverse complement.
ATTACCCGGAGTGACTTTTTTTTTAATGTCATTTTCCGTCTTTTTGAGTTGATGACCCCATTCATGTCCGTGGCCCAGTCTATTCCTAACAATGCAGGGTATGGATTACTGTCATCAACAATTTCTATTACCTCGAAGTCGGTCTATGTACTTACGCATTCAATGTCCCCTGTCACCCCTTGTAGTCATCCCATCAGTAAGATCTTTCGCTGGTTGGCCATCTGTAGTTGAATAGGAGACCACTGTAGTGCGGGCCTATCCATGCATTCCCACATTTGCTTAGGCAACACATTCGCATTCGACCCTAAATCTAGAATGACCTAGTCCATCTCGTATTCGCCAATTTGCATCGTCATTCGCATCTCCCATCTGATGCGGAGAGCATGTTTTCCCAGTTTCCGGACTACGCGCGGTTCCCTTGACCCCGCGCACTTAGTGATCAGCTCTTGTAGTCCTTTAACGGCTCTATTGTCGCGCAACAACTTCATACATGTCTCTAAAAAGGTGGTAAGCATAGAGGGATCTATTCCCAGCTCAATTGGATCCCTTCTACCTGGAGTAGAGACTTCCGTGAAGCTCTTCTGAACTTCCTTAGACGTCTTCTTCACCTGTTCCATCTCAAAGTCAGGTTCCCTTGTAGGGGCATCACGACCCTTCCCATCTTCTCCAAGCTATTTCTGCACATCTTCCCCTGTAGTTGTGCCACTCCTTAGTACCATGTTTATGCTAGGGTCCTCCTCGCGCGGTTTCGACTTCATCATTTGGACATTTTGAGTTGGAGTGGGCTGCAATACCCCATTTTCGCGCATCTGGGCAATTAGCGTCGGACAGTCTACCATTTCATGGTCAAACTGCTCATAGTATGGGCAAGGTATTCTTGTAGGGTTAGTACAGTCGTGAGCCCGCCGCAATTGTAACAGATCAACTGTCTGTGGCCCCGTCCAGGCCCCATTCCTCTTCCTCATCCGCGTCCTTGGAATCCCCAGCGGGGCCCTGCGGCTGGGTCATAACCCCGCGCCTCAGTCTACATTCGATAGGCTGGGGTCCTCTCCATCATTAGCTCGTAGCTTTGACAAGTTCGCTCATGGTGACCCACTGACCAACAAAAGTTGCAATACAGTTGCTGCAGAGTCTGGGTATACCTCTACAACAAGTAGCAATTGTCTGTTGTGTGCTTTCCTCCTACTTGACAAATCGCGCACCATAGGGCAGGCGTCATACTTGGCCCTGCTTGTACCTCCAGCCTTAATGGCATTGGGCCCCCTCCCGCCAGATAGTTCGCGAATACGAGGCAGTGGTCTTTGTCGTGACCTTGACCTTTGCGTTTGATGCATCCTACTCCTGTACGCGCCTCCGATCGGGGTGCCTTTTCTTGCTTCAAACTTTGCATTTCTAAGCACAGGTTTTGTAGTTGCGCGTGGATTTGTTGAACTCCCACCTTGGATCCTGTACTGGAGTTTCATGCAACCTCATCGTTGTCTCCAATGCTTCAGCTTGGGTTGAGATCTTTTGTTGTGATAGCGTCATCCTCAGATGTGGTGTCAACAACGCCACAAACCACGCGCAGTTGGCCTCGCGGATTGTACTTTTAAATCGTTGATCCAAATCCGTCAGCATCATGTTGGCCTCGCGGATTGTACTTTTCAATCGCTAATCCAAATCCCACGGGTTTTCACCAGGCATCATCGTGATCTCCTTGAACCCGATGATTGACTGCGTTTCCGATTTTGGTCGACTAAATTCTTTATTCAGCGCGTCCTGAATCACCGCTATTCCCGCATTCGGGTGATAGCTAGAGTACTTTATATACCACGTCAACGCGTAGTCCTGCAGCGCGCTAACCAGAGAAGCCCTTTTGATGTTCTCATCTGTTACACCTTGGGCTTCCCATACAGCCTTTACCACAAACCAGAACTGATCTAGTTCCTCGTTTCCTACGCCTCTAAGTACCAGCAACTTGATTGCACCTACCATCCAGGAGACAGCTCCTGATCCAAGACTCATAGCATATCCTGAAATAGATACCCCAGTTTCTTTGTCTCCATCGAAGTCTGAATCAGAGTATCCAATCAAGCTGAAGTCGTCCACCTGTGTATACTTGATTCCAAGGTCTTGAGTTCCCTTCAAGTATCTTAGAACTCTTTTTACAGCAGACCAATGTCCCTCACAAGGCTTTTTCATAAACCTGGAGAGGATTCCAACAGCAAATGAAAAGTCTGGTCTGGTAGTAGTGAGGTAGATGAGACTTCCTACAAGCTGTCTATACTTTGTTGCATCCTCAAATTCCTTTCCTTCAATAGATGTGAGCTTTAAGTTTTGTTCCATTGGAGTAGTAAGAGGATTGCACTCTGTCATGCCAAACTTGTTCAACAAATCTCCAACGTATTTCTTTTGAGAAAGAAATATGGACTTTGGATGTTGGGTTACTTCAATGCCAAGATAGTAATGAACATAGCCCAAATCAGTCATTTCAAAACTTTTCCCCAATTCCTTCTTTATGGATGCAATGTAGCTTTCATTGTTCCCTGTCATCAAAAGATCATCTACATATACCATAATATATACAACTGTTTTTCCAAATTTCTTGACAAATAAAGTTGCATCATCAAGATAAAAATGATTGAAATTGAGTTTCAGAAGATGCTCATTTAGTTTTTCATACCAGGCTCCTAGTGCTTATTTGAGGCCATACAAAGACTTCACAAGTTTGCATACTTTATGTTCATGTCATTTCATAGCAAATCCTTCAGGCTGGGACATAAAAACATTCTCTTTTAGATCTCCATTCAAGAAAGTAGGTTTTTCATCCATTTGATGGAATTTCCAACTGTTTTGAGTTGCCAGTGCAAAGAGTGTCCAGATGATATCCCATTTTGCTGTGGGGGAAAAAGTTTCCTTATAATCGACCCCTTCCTTTTGTGCAAAACCTTTTTCCACAAGCCTAGCTTTGTGCTTGTCAAGTGAGCCATCAGCTTTGTACTTGTTCTTGTAGACCCACTTGCAGCCAATTGGTTTGGTTCCAAATGGAGGATCAACCAGCTTGCAAGTACTATTCTTTATGAGGGCATCATACTCCTTTTGCATGGCTTCTTTCCATTCAACATGAGAAACAACTTCTTTAAAGGAAATTGGTTCAAAATCTGTGGACAAGTTCAATTCACAATCATAAGAAACATCCATATCAACAAGTGAGTTAGAGTCATCTACATCACTTCCTTTTTGCCGGTTTGAATTTATGTTTCATGTTTTTCCAATTTCATCAGGATGAACACTTTCAAGTGTCTTCGTCAGCCACTTTGGGGGACCTTTCTGAGATGGTCCAAGCTTCTCTGTTGATTGAGTTGGACTGAATCAAGATTGAGTCTCCCAATTCTATCAATTACATCACTTAAAGCATCATCCGTTGTTGGAGTTTCATGCGG
>APFE030498409.1:67805-88426 GCA_000404065.3 Pinus taeda | reverse complement strand
AACAGGTGGAACCAAAGACCCTGAGATGTTTTACCGAAGGAACATGTCCATACCACAATTCATAAGGAGTCTTGTTTGTCATAGCATTACATGGACATCTATTCTTTATATATGTAGCACATAGAATAGCTTCAGCCCAAAACATTATCTTTACATTTTTGAAGAAAATCATGGATCGTACGATATTCAAGATTGTTCTATTCATTCTTTCAGCTACACCATTCTGTTGGGGATTATAAGGCACAGTTGTTTGATGTTTGATTCCATGGTGGTGAAGATAGTTTTCAAATTCATTTGATGTGTATTCTTTTCCATTATTAGTGTGAATAGACCAAATATGAGATTGTGCATCATTTTCAATCCATTTATGAAAAGTCTTGAATGTTTGAAAAGCATCAGATTTGTTCTTCAATAAATAAACCCAGCACATTCTGGTGAAGTCATCAATAAACGTCATGATATATTTATTTCCATTTGCAGAAGGAACAGGCATTGGACCACATAAATCTAAATGAATGAGTTCAAGTTTCCTATGTGCTCTTGAATGTGAATCATGAAAACACTAGTCACTATGCTTTCATAGAATGCAAGCATCACATTGCTTAAGTTTTCTAGGAATTGTAGGCAAACCAACAACACCATTTTTCTTCAATAAATAGAGACTGTCACAGTTCAAATGTCCAAATCTAGCATGCCATAATAAACTTGATGGAAGTGTACGTTCTTCATGATGAAAATTGTATGAGAAATGATGTGCATGAGCAGATGTTCCTTGCAGTTTGAGAAGCCTTGCTTCTTCTATTCCCCTCATGACAAGTGAGTGGTCAGATGCTTTTCTTACCTCAAGCTTTCCATCAAACATATGAATGGAGTGACCTTGCTGGCGGATGTGGACCAAGGACAACAAGTTGGTTCTCTTTGAGATTTGGAGAGAATATAGAACATGATCCAGAAAAGTTCGGAAACCAGGCAGTATCTTAAGCCTAGATTAGTGCCAAGCCTGATGCTTGATTTTTGATTGATGCTACAAATAGTATATTACTGCTCCATCAAACAAAATCAGTATTTTTATGAAGCGAGAAAAGAGCCTCGCGGTCGATGGAAACTAAGGAAATTGATTCCAGTAACAGATGAAAAAGAAAGCTGCCATTGCGAGAGGGAAGACCTGGGCATTTAGATAGAAGCTATTGGAACGAAAAGACAAAACTATTGTGACCAAGATGGTTAAGTTCTGTAACTTGATCACTGACCATAAATAGTAATGGATTAAGTTATTATGACATAGATAAGCAGGATGACCATATAACGTGTACGTGTATGCCTTGTGGAACATAGGAGTAATATCGAAACCAATATAACGTCTTACCATGAGCAGATCCTGATCCACTGAGCAAATATGGGCTCAGATCAGCAAAATTGGCACCTTACTATCCCTTTCAACGAATTTTTAGTAATGCAATATTTTACGCTGTCTTCGAACCACTCCTTTATAGACATAGAGTTTTCCTTCCATATAAAGGTGAAATTTGTCAGTGAAATATTCAAAAAAATCTTTTCTATGAGACATGTGGCAGGTTGCTCCTGAATCAAGCAACCAATCATTTTTCCATGAATCAAGTGAAGCATTAAACAAATCTTAATTTACTCCAATGTTACATTGTGCCTCAACATAGTGAGTGGATTCAAGTGCTTTACCTTTGTCTGTATCATCAGTTTTACCTTTCTGTTGGTTTATTTTCTGCTCAATTTTGTCCCATGGTAGCTTGCATGTAGAGGCATCATGTGATCCATTTCTTTTGCAGTGAATACAGTGTAAATATGTCTTTAGTCTCTAAAAGGGTCTCAACTCAATCTATCCAATTGGACGGATTGTTTATCTCAGATACATTAAGATTGGTTAAATTCAGCTTATCGAGTTCATGAGGGTAGGAGAGGGAGGAAAAATAGAGATGGGAAGCTTAACAGTCATCCAGAAGGAAAATATATGCCTACATTTAAAGGTAAATGGAATGCTAGGGGGGTAATTTGATTCAAACAAAGAGTGAATTATGCTTCCCTGAATGGACATCATGAGACTTTGTTTAAGATTCACCATTCTGAAGCTGCAAGAAGACTAGAGTGTAAGCACAAGAGAGAAGCTAAACATATTGTGGGTTGTGAAGAGGGCTAAGAAGTCCCTTTCTGGTTCTTCCTCTTTTAAATTGGAGAAACAAGATTTAACAGTTTTTATAAGGTAGCAGTAAAGATGAGATGGATTGTCAAGCATATGTTGGCAGGGGTGTTGTTGGACTCTCACAGTGGAAGAAATGATCTAATGGATAAAATGAATGTCTACTGAAAAAGAAAATTTCAATGTTGAGGTGCAACTTGGGAGGGTTTGCTGATGGTTCCCTATGCTAGGTCAAGTGCTTTCAATGGATTAAAGATCAACTTTTGCTACAAAGTCTCACGAGGAATGTTATTATGCAATAACTACACCTAAAGAATTGGAAGTAAAAGTCTAGGACTCATTATAAAGAAGCGGTTCAAACAATAACCACTAAGTTTTGAATGGGATCTAAAATTTGACTTTCTCAAAATTGAATGAAGTTGGAACCACTCTGAAACAACTTGAAACAATTAATGTTAATATTAAAAATTTAAGTAAAAGCTGACATTATCGTTATCTTTCCTTTTCAAAAAGGAAATATAAGGAGAATGTCAACTTTATCTTTAACTTTAAAAATTAAATATTACCATTAATTACTAGGGTTAGGTTTTGTAGGGTCCTCAAGTTAATAACTTTTTTTTCCTTTTTAGTATTTTTTATTAAAAAATTATTATTTGGTGGTCATTAGCTATGTTGCACTACATTCTTCAGAATTGGTCAGTTTATTAGAGAACTAGTGAATTTGGTGTTTGAAGTTCAGTTCAATACAAGACCAACCTTAGCCAATTTGAACCATCAAACTAGACTAGTACAACTCTAAAACCATTGGGACCAACCAATTCCACTTGTCTAGGCTAGTTCCAAAAAGAGTTTTCCCTTTTCATGTTCCTCTGAAGTCATCTTCTTGGATCCTTTTAGGAATGGTGATTTGGAAAGTGCCATAAGCTATCGAATTGTTGTGAGCACCTAAGATCATAAGTAGTTGAGCCTTGGTAAACAGAAATTTACAAGGACCTAGTACAGACATCCTAAAAGATATTTAGTGAGGATGTGAATGCAAGGAACTATTAGAGACCTCCCAAGATACTTAGTGAGGACGTGCATGACCAAAATCATAAAAAAAAATATCCACCTTCAAAAACCATGCCCAAAACATTGAAGTGTGGTGCAAAACAAATTGCCGGTAGGCTATTAATGCTACCAACAATCATTCTCTCTCTAATTTCACAAGAAGCTCCTAATCAAGATACCTCCTCCACTATGGTTATAACAAGTTCTTGCAACTGTGTGAGCTACAAGAAATTAAAACTACCTTTGAATCTCCACCAATTTTAGGGGACTTGACTTCTCTTCATGCCCCAACTATTTTGGGTTGATTGATAAGTTAACTAGATGATCACCGAGTTTGACTGAAGTCCCACTACTTAAATGACCTTCGACTAGTTCCTCCAAATGTTAGAACTAGTTTAACTGACAACAACCTGAGATAATTGACCTTTATTGCCACAAGTTAGCAATCGCAAATGCAGAATAGAAATCTAACTCCTCCAACTCAAATTTATTGAGTAAACTAGGTGATGCAAGCCATGTCACACAAGTTAACATCATCCAAGTTGTCCGTTGATGTGGAAATTTGAATTTTTTCAATTTAATCAAGGAAAAATCAAATTGATAATTTCTTGCTGCATTTTTCAACACATAGTTCATTGGAATGTATTACTTTCACTATGAACTTGGCATAGTTCACATGTTAAGTTCATAAAGTTTTGGGCTTATGTGGTTCTATATGTTATGTATATAAATAATAGGTGTCCAACTCTTGCTATTAGAAACAAGACTCCCTAACAAATGTGGTATGGTCACATTCCATTGATGAGGGATCTCACAGTTTTTGGTTCCTCATATTATGCCTTCATACCTAAGGAATAGATAAAGAAAACTCAGTGCAAGGAGTCACAAGTGTATCTTCTTTGGGTACTCATACCTCCAAAGCATACCATCTCTATGATGTAGTGAATAAGAACTTTATAATATCTAGAGATGTGATCTTTCTTGAGTCTTCCCAGATTGACAATGTTGTTGAGTGGTAGCTTAATTTTTTGGATATATTCAAACATGCAAAGTATTTTCAAGAGTTTGATAGTGAGATTCCACATCTCCTTCTCTTAGCTCTATAATTTCTATGAAGAGCCTTGAAGAAATCAGGTTGAAGGAAATTCCTTCACCTACTTTGTCAGGAAAGAGCTAAGAGACTATTGGCAGTAGGTAGCCAAATCTGATAAGCGGTGAGGGTACATGCAAGATACAAAGCAAGGATTAATGCAAAGGAGTAATGCAGAAGAGTGTACTGACTACCTACTTATCATCAAACATCTTTCATCCCACTTAGGATGCCTTGCATCGTGCCTGGTTAGTCATAAGATAATGTTGGTCACAACCTTAGTAGCTTAAATAAACAAGTGGTAATACTCTTCATCTTCTAAGCTATGTAATAAACAAGTGAAAGGGAGTAAGACATGTAGATCAAACACATGGAATGACTTTCAATTATTGCAACCATGAATTTCATTGAAGATAGAATGATACGACAATGATAAGCAAACTTTTAAGATACATTAAGAGGTGTACTTCAAAATACATGCTTTGTTTTCCATACCTAGCCTCCAAAGGGTTATGCATCAGATGGAGTATTCATGCGGTCATAATATTCTATCATACCTAGGGTTTCTTGGTCTACTTATTTTTCTCCTCAGCTCCTTGATAGTCATCTACCAGGTCATCTTTCTTCATGGCCCTACTTGGGACAAGGCCCTGGGAGGACACTTCTATGCAATTTCAGGTTGCAAGGCACACTGGATAATCAAGGGACAAAACTGCATAGTTTTTGGAGATAGTGGGTTCCGTCTGAAGGAAGGGCATTGGAGGAATCCACTGCACATTTTTGAATGGTAAGGGAGTTTGGGATTTCTGTGCATTGCATGGTTCGAACAAGCAATGGAAAAGCTTGATGGTTACATATGTGAAGTGTGTAGTTTAGGAAAGTTGGATGAGGCTAGGTTGCTAAGGAAACTCCGAAATTTAGTTAAGTGTGGGATCAATGGAACTTATGTGAATAGTGATAAAACTTCACTACGATCACACACTTGAAACTTATCGATACAACATAGACCATCCAGAACATATAACACATACTTCACTTAATGCAACAACCTTTGTGGCAGCTTACGGCAAGTGCGGCTTCGATTATAGACTTTGGGAGGATAAAGGCGACACTTGTGTAAGAGTGTGTGAAATGAGTGTTAAACATGTCTCATTCTCATAAATATTTTCCCTTGAAGCAAAACAAACCTCCCTTTGCATGACAAGCAATTACCGCCATGCCCAATGATGACACATTCTATGTAAAAATAAAAGCATAAACGACTCTTAAGATCGAAAAGGGGAGCTTGAGATCATCAAATTACCAATAAGTGAATAAGGAATGATTAATTACAATATCCATAGTAGGCTCTGAAATTTAAGTGCGGGCCAAGATTTTGGAGCGTGTTGCAGCCTCTATAATAGAGCCTTCACCTTCTTGCTAGCTTCGTTTTCAACTAGTGTCTCGAATTCTACGAACTCATAGAATGTCTCATCTCTATTCCACATGAAGAAGATCCAACACTTGCATGAGAAGTCATCAATAAAAGTGACAAATTATTTGTGTCTAACAGTGTAGCTTGTCGAGAAAGGTCCATAAACATCATAGTGGATCCTTTCTAGGTCTGCATGTGGTTTGGTGTCCTGATCATGGAATGTGTTTTATGTACTTTTGTAATGTACATCCTTTGCATATATACTATTGCTTAAGTGCTCCTTTAGAGAGGTGAGTGGTTATTTGTTCTATAATATTCGAGGTACCATGATACAAATGACCAAGTATTTTGTGCCAAAGTTCATCGACATCGCGACCTTCACTTTCTCCACCTTAGTGCTTAATGTAGCACATTATTCCACATCTAGTTTATACAAGTTCTTCACATGAACCCTGATCTGCTTCACCTGCCCCATGGCTATGTGTCTCAGGAATGCTTTTCCTTTGTTGAATATCACTTCACAACCATGGTAAATCAACCACTTAGTGAATGCAAGTAGGAAGACCCTAATCCTTTACCTTTACCTTTTTTTACTATTGCCTCATACTGAAATTTTGAAGAAAAAATATTTCTTTTCTCTTAAAAAGTTGTCTTAAACTCCCCCTCCATGTAGTAGTGCTGAATGCAATAATAGAAAAGTTGTCTCTAATCGTATCAGCATATATGAAAGGGACAGAAGAGGAATTAATGACCGAGAAATCTTGTTAGTAAAACTTGTCGTGTTCTTCTTATTCAACTACCCCCACAAAATAAAGAGCCCAACAAATCATTGGCTTTATATAAGAAAACGTGAATGGTAAGTAAAATAAAAACCTCGGTATCGGCGCAAGACAATAGTTGTCTACAAGCTGGCCGACTTAGGGTGCACTGTCACAGTCAATTTTTCAGTTGTAATTAGATAATATCATCTTAAATTGGTATGTTTGTGTCTTACATGTTAATTGTTTTAAACATAGGTTTTTTTTCCTAAGTAGTACTGATCTATTAATATAATACAAAAAAAGTTATAGAGAAACCTGATGTCAGAGATGTTAAGCATCATTCATCATCACAAAAGGTAATTGTTGGTATTGGACTACCCCAATAGAGGGGAAACTAGTCCAAGAAGCTTTGAAGACTACCCCTGTTATGGGGGAAACCAACCATTGAACCAGAATAACTATTTCGAGGTAGACCTTCGTTTTCCAAAATGAACAAAGAGGAATGAAATCCTGAACCAAAAAGATAGGGACATAACCAAGTAACAATATGCCATTTCCACCTGGTAGAGAGTCAACCAGAGAATTCAAGACACTTGTCATGAAGACAGAACACATCCAGACCACAAAACCACGAACCATAGAAATATATCCGCCTGGAAGCCGGACACCTTTGTGAGAGACCAAAAACCACAAAAGTGAGACGAATCCACCTAGGAGCTAGAGACCTTTGCATGAGGCCACATGTTAGGCTGGTGGTTCCTCTGGAGCTGGCTCTTCCTCAATCCGACAGGCAAACTGATACCAATCGTCATCCTCTTCAGACGCGTTGTGACCTTGAACAGTTCGAGCATCTACAGTGCCTTCAGCATCCATCTGTCACTTACCAGTGTCCCTAGCTTTATCCTTGTCATGCAGAGACTTACTGCCTTCACCTTGATACTTGTTGCTAATCCAATGACTACTTGTCTCTTCCCTGTTCTGCTTGTTCCCACAACTGGACAGAGTAGCTTGCATCACAAACTCTTCCTTGAAAGAAATTGTGATGGTAGCAGTAATTGTAGGCCTCTTTAGTGAACTGTAGAAATGAAATTGTGTGCTGTGAGGGCTAGAAAGAGGAGGGAGTGGGAGATCCACAGTGTGGACAACATTGTCCCTCCAACCTCTCCCACTTCTGGTATTGGGTTAGCTATGAGCGGGGTTAGTGAGCGAGTTGGGCAATTCAGTAGTTGAGTCTGAGGAGTCAGAGGTGGAACTGGTAGAAGCCCGTGAGCGGTAAAACCTCCACGTGAACCTCCATGCCTACTACGCATGCAGTGCCTAAGGCGAGCCATGGCTGAATTGATAGCAAAAGAATTGGAGTGGAGGCAACTATGAGCAGGAGCAGGGGTGGGGGAACCACAATCAAGAAGACAATGACGGGAATGTGAAAAATGAAAACCATTACCAAAATCTTGACAAGGGAGAATTAGGCAGCGACTGCCCGTAGCAGTTCTGAAACATGGTTCAGCTATTTGCGGAGGACAAACACCATGGAGAAGGGGATGAGTAACAAAATGGTTTGCAAGGGCCATGGTGTTGAAGGAGGTGAGCTCGTCATAGCTTTCAGAGTCAATAAATTTCACCTGCAAGGTGTTTTTAATCCATCTGTGGTGAGCTCTCAAGATGAAGCACTTAGCGAGATGGCTTCCAAACTCGTTGACGATCCGTCTTGTCATTTAAATGCCATTGTTGACATCCACATCCGGGTGCATTTCCTCTGCATTTTCCCTTTCCTTTTGCACTAGATCATTGAAATCTTGCAATTGATGAGTATTGGCTATAGTTCTAAGAGCTCCTACATGAAGAGTCTTACCACTTTCAATGCCAATGTTTGCTAGGAGGTCTACTACTTTGTTACCCTTCCGACGAGTGTGCCTGATGGTAACTGCTCTATGAATGAGTAGCCCCTGTTCAATTTGTTCTAGCCTTTCCTCCAATCTCCAACTACTACCCACTTTATGTGTTGGAGTTCCTTGTAAGATCTGGTTGATCATGTTAATTAAGATCTCAGGGTCCCCTTCAATTATGAGTCAGAAGAATCTATTGTTCTGAGCCAGGAGAAGTCCTTGCCAAATTCCTTCTAATTTGTCTAAGTTGTTTGTATCCCAACCTATTGACCCCTTGAATGTTTGGAGAATGTTGCCCTTGTGATTTCTAAATATTCCCCCAAATCTTGCTTCACCTAGATTTCCCTTTAATGCTCCATAAAAGTTGAGTAGTACCATGTGTGGTGGGGGTGGAGTCCATTTGTTAGGTGTATCTCCAGAGGGAGGGATTTTCCTTAGGTGTACTTGCTCATGGTTCCACTGAAGGTTCCAGTTCAGCCATATATTTTGTTCCTGTGGTGTGGATGGGAAATCATCATCAAGCCAGGTTTGGAGCATCAAGGTTTCTCATATGTTTTGACATATATTGATCCATATAACTTCTATGGGAGAGGAATGGTCTTTGAAGATGCAGCTATTTCTCTCTTTCTAGATTGTCCACATGAGGAAATCTGGTATTAGCTTCCATAAGGCGTTTAATATTTTTCTTTTATAAGGGTGAGGTGCCCAAGAACGAATAGTGCTAGTTGAATTTTCCTTATTTTGTTCATCTCTTTGAGTTTAGGAGATGTTCCTTACTTTCTTCTGCATGTTTACGATTTGGGCAGATGGAAGGTCTGTGAAAACTATGTTTCCTTAGATTATCCCAAGTAAGGATTCTATTTTGGCACAACAACCAGAGAAAGGTGGAGATTTTTGGCCAAATTGGTGGTTCCCAAACTTTGTGCCAGAGGATTTCCTTGATAGTATGGTCGCTTAGTATTATATGACATGCTTCCTAGGAAGTGAAGGTACCTCTCATTTCATAACCCCATCTGATGATGTCTTTCCTATTTGATTGGCGAATTTTCCTATTTCAAAGTTCCGTATCCAGGTTATCTTTGATGGATTGCGTGGCTTGCCCAAGAATGAGGTTCAAGCATAACCATTTCCTATAACCTTGGTTGTGAACTTCCTCCCAAAGTTGATTTACTTTGATCGTCGGTTGCTCTACCTAATCTTGAAGCTGGTGGGGCATGAGTAGGTCCTTCAATTTTGGTCTTTGCTGCCAGGAGTCCTCCCGAAACCTCGCATTATCTCCATTCCTCATTTCCCAAAAACTGTGTTGTTGGATTAGATCTTTATGTTGTTTGGTAGCATTCCAAATTAGAGAGCCTGTGCCAACTTCTTTGAGCTGAATTAAATCATCCACTGGTCTATTATGAGCATACTTAGCTATCCAGAGGATTGCCAAAGGAATATATGGGTTCGAGAGCCATATCCACCAGATGCGCGCTCCCATGGCCTCGTTGTTTTGCTGAGGATCGCATAATCTAGTGCCTCCAGAGGATTTTGGGTGAAAAATTTTTCCCACTTTACCAGAGCCCATTTTCTTTTTTGTTCCGTATTCCCCCATAAAAAATCCCGTTGAGGATTTTTTATTGCTTTAAGAGCCCATTTGGGTGTTTCCAGGACCGTGAAAAGGTAGAGCGCATAGATTGTAGCACTTCCTTGATTAGAACTAGGCGACACGCCATATTGAGAGCTCTGAAGGTCCATGAAGAGATAAGGGCTTCCTGTTTTTCTAGGAGAATTTTTCAGGATGAGTGCTTTAAGGCAGAGGCTGTCATTAGAGCTCCCGGGTATTTGGAGGGCAGAGATGCAATCGAGAAGCCCATAATTATGGCTATGGAGGCCTGAGTGATGGGAGGTCTATGAAAGAAGAAACTTGAGATTTTTATTTGTTAATGTAGGCACCAGAGGCATCTGAAAATTTAGATAAAATTGATTTCAGCTTACGGGCTTCCTAGACAGAAGGATGACCAAATAACATATTGTCATCCACAAATTGTTGATGGGTGAAAGCGGGGGTATTCTAGAAAGAAAGGCCACGTAATTTCTGGTTTTGAAGGGCATATTTGATGTAACATCCAAGACCTTCCACTATAATAAGAAATAGAAAGGGTGAGAGAGGGTCCCCTTGTCGGATACCTCTAGACGTGTCGAAGGGGTGGAGGGGGTCCAGTTGAAAAGAATTGAGAAAAAGGAAGAAGTGATGAGACTCATGATCCATCTTACCCAAGGGGGGTTAAAGCGAAAGGCTAGCAGTATTTTTTGAATATATTTCCAGCTTAAAGTATCGAAAGCTTTTGAGAGGTCGATTTTTAGGAGCATACCTGGCTTTTTGGTTTGCTTTAGGGAGTGAATGATTTCATGAGTGAGAATTATGCCATCGGTGATCTGCCTTCCTTCCACATAACCTGATTGCTCTGGTGATATAAGAAGAGGAAGCAGGGGCTTGAGGCGTGTGGCGATCACTTTGGAGACAATTTTATACAATACATTGCATAGTGCAATAGGTCGGAATTTGTCCGAAGTCTCGTTGTTCTCCTCCTTACGGATGAGGGCGATGAAGGTGGCATTAAAGGATGGAAGCATCCATCTGTTAACTCTGGACTCCTTGACTACTTGCCAGAGTTCCACGTTGATTAGATCCTAGAAGTTGTGAAAGAAGTCTAAAGTGAAGCCATCTGGTCCGGGTGCTTTCCCAACTTTGAGCTGTCGCATAGTTGTATCCACTTTCTATAAAGAAGTAGGCCTGAGGAGTATTTGATTTTGTTCCTCAGTTACAATCTTAGTAATAATCTTGATGATCTTCTCTATAGCTGGCAGTCGATCAGTCTCTGTTTCCTGATGCACCCTCCGAAAGTGGGTGAGGAGTTCCTGTTCTATATCTTCATGCTTCTCTAGATGTTCCCCTTGTCGATTTTGGAGGAGAGTAATGTTGTTGTGCATTCTCTGTTGGATAGTGGTATGGTGGAAGAACTTTGTATTGTGTTCACCCTCTTTAAGCCATCGAATCCTTGATTTTTGTCTCCAAATAATCTTTGCCTGTCTTGCTCTTTCTGAGATCTACATTTGTAGTTGACGTTCCTGTTATGCTATGGTTTCGAATCTGCCTTCAACTATGATTCTCTATTGTAGCTTTTGCATTTCTTGTTCAAGAGTGTTTTGCACCTAAAAGATATTGCCGAAGGTAAAGCGATCCACTGTTTTATTTTTTCCTTTATATGTTCTAGCTTTTGTTGGAGCTTGTAGATTTTTGCACCTTCTAGTGGTGTGAAATTTCTCCATGTCTCTTTTATCAGGTTATGAAAATCGGGGTGATTCAGCCAAAAGGCTTCAAAGCAAAAGGGCCTACGAACATTATCTCCGATCTTTTCCAGTGAAGCCTAATAGGCCAATGGTTCGAGCCAGAGAGTGGAAATATAAAGGCCAAGAGATCACCGCCAAGATGTATTGCATTATCAGAGATCAGGAATCTGTCTAGCCGAGATGCAATTTAGTGGGCATCTGCATGCTTGTTGTTCCAAGTATAAATTTCATTGTTAAATTCCATATCTATAAGCCTATTGTTATGAATGTAGCTTTTGAAGTGCGTGCTTTCACAGTCCAGCTTGATCCGTCCTCCTCTTTTTTCCTCCAATCTTGTAATCATGTTGAAGTCCCCTCCTATGATCCAAAGTGGGTGGGATCTTTTTGAGTTGATCTGAGTTAGTGTGTTCAGTGTGTCTACTTTGTTTGTTTCCTCCTAGGGAAAGTAGACATTAGTTAAGTGTCCATGAACATTTGTCCCTGTTAAATGAAACTTGGCCTGAATAAAGTGCTTACTAGCATGTATGTTGGTGAGTGTTATAGCTCTATCATCCCAAATGATGGCTAGCCTTCCTAAGGCTCCCATCGCTTCCACCACCACCTCTTTGCTTCTTGGCCACGGTTTGGCAAGGATCTGATCCAACATTGTGGAAGTACACTTGGTCTCCTGCAAGAAGAGAATTTGAGGCTTTTCTTGTTGTAGGATGTTCTTTATCAACCATCCCTTCCCCAGGCTGTTGAGCCCTCTGATGTTCCATGAGATGAGCTTCATGATTCACGATTGGGAAGGGGATTATAGTATTTGGTGAGCTTGCAGTATCTTCCAGATTCCACCAGCATCTCCCCTATGCGAATGGTTCTCTGAAGATCGGTTTCCATCCTCATTTCTTGTTGCCTTTGAAGATATTTCTTCCATCCCACTGGCTACCAGTTTCAAAGCCTAATGATCTTTGCTTCCGTGCTCTTGAGAGAATTACTTCTAAGTTCTCTAGCTGTCGCTCAGGAATTTTGTCATATTCCTTTTTCTTACAAGCCTGTTCAAGTCCTTGTATATATAGATCTCCGATGTCGAAGCTCTCTGGTTCCTCTTCCATGTGCTGTACTATTTCTTGCTCTGCCTCTATATCATCTACAATTGTGAGTTGCATCTGAGTGCTATCTACCTCCATACCTTGAGCAATCCTTTTCTACATGTTATTGGGAGAGGGCGTTTTGGTGTCTGCGGGTTGCTTAAAGTGAGGGATTTCTTTGAGCTTGATGGAGCAGAATGGGTGGAAGTCTTAGGAATGGCTTCAGGTTGTTTTTTATTATCTAAAACATGAACCTCCGGCTGGAGCAGGATTTCAAAGTTGTTGCTTGTTGAAGGAAAGGAGGCGTTGGTGATAGGCTTTTTGACTGAGGTAGAGGGATTTTTATGGGTCTTTTTGCGATTGGGAACTTTTGTGAACCCATCCAAGTCGGATTTTGTCCATTGAAAGGGTGGTTGTGGATTTCATATTGGAGGGATAGTCTCGGAATAAAAGGCCGAGGGCATGGCATTTTCGGTAGCCATTCATAATCATCATGGTAGAGGCTTACCGCGTCCAGGAGAGCTTTGCTAAGGTGAATGTACACACAGATCCGTGCATAGGAGGTGTATTGCTTCAACTTTGTCTCCTCTACTACTTTGACGAATTCACCTAAACCATTCCCAATGTCTCGCAAAGAGTCTTCGTCCCAAAACTCGAGAGGGAGAGAATAAAGGCGCAACCACACCGGGGCCCAACTCAGATCTTCTTTGTCCAGGTTAAAGTGCTAGATCCATCCTCTTAGGTATAGCCCTGCTACGTTGAAGAAATATGGTCCTCCATCCAATACCCTGTTTCGGTCCTCCATACAATTGGAAATGGCAGTAGAGAAGCCCTTAGGCCCTAACTGTAGTGTTATGTGCCCTTTTGGCTTCCATTTGGCTGTGATCCAGCCATGCAAAGCTTTCTCCGTTGGCCAAATGCATATGAACTTTCCTATCAAAGCATGATCCCTCATAAACTGGATTTGAGTGTTGATGCCCTGACTTGGGAGCCACTCGTGGTTCTTCATTTGTGTTGTTATTCATTGGCGTATTTTCATTCTCTATTGCTGTCTCTTCTAGATGATCCATCCTGACATTTTCAGTCTGTCGCAAGCCGTTTTCCGTATCAGCAGGGTGAGGCGTGATGTCCTCCCCCTGAGGAGGTTCCATTGCGTGATAGTTGTTCCTTATTGTGTTGTAGCTACCTTATCGCTGAAGGTTAATGGCAGAACACCGCAGTCTGTGAAGGTCTGCTAGTTGCAGAGCAGCGTCAAACCCTAAGCGCTCTTCTCTCCATTTTCATTCGAAGTGAAATATCGTATTAAACATAGGTTTGATCTAAAGTGGTCATTGTATTAAATATAAAATTTTGTCTTAAAATATTTTTGTCTTAAAATATTTTTGTCTCAAAATGATTTTGTTTTAAATATAAAGTTTTGTCTTAAAATAATTGTCTTAAATTGTTTTTGTCTTAAAACAATTTTGTCTTAAAATATTTGACTTAAATATAAAGTTTTGTCTTTAAATTTTTGTTCCAAACTACTTTTGTCTTAAATATAAAGTTTTGTCTCAAAATATTTTCGTCTTAAATTATTTTTGTCTTAAATATAAAGTTGTCTTAAAATATTTTTGTCTCAAACTACTTTTGTCTTAAAATATTTTTGTCTTAAACTATTTTTGTCTTAAATATAAAATTTTGTCTTAAAATATTTTTGTCTCAACCTATTTTTGTCTTAAAGTTTATATTTAAGAGAAATCAATTCCTATTAATTTTTAATGTAAAATAACTAGAATAAAAAATGATTTTTTGAGACAAAAAATTTCTTTTGTCTTAAAAAAAATGTCTCAAAAGTGCCCTTGGTGTAGTAGTGATAAATCCATCTTACCTTGGGATCTGCCCAGAGGGATCAAATTTCTTGACATGCACACTTTTTTTAAAGTGAAAAGAGATGTGATCCCTCTTGATGCTGGATAGATTTAGAGTTAAAATGGATCTATGGTGATAATAATAAAGAGAATAATTAATATCAAAAATTAAATGCCTATATCAATTACTTATATACTCAAATATAATAACAAAATAAAAATATAACTATAAATTTTATAATAATATATATATAGCAACCATGGTTGGGTCACTAAGTCGCCACTAGATTTAGTGTAGTAATTCACACAGATCCATCGAAACAACCTAATATATTAGACCTAACCCTAAAGACATCAAAGAGATTTGACTTGGTAACCTCTCAATCAATAAAATATTTAACAATAAAAAATCTATCAATTATCCCTTAAAAAACAATATATAAATATTATATTATTAAAACATAAATTAAATAAAAATAAAAAGTAACGAAATTTTAATAATAATAAGAAGGAAGGATGTGAAGAGTCATCCAATTCTAGCGAGACTACGCTACGCATGCATGCCTGCCCAGGCAGTAGTGGGTAAAACTGCCTGCCTGCACCCTCTACTGCATGTCGGTCTATTGGCTCGTCAAGGAAGAGGTGGGGATTACATGTAGTTTAACTCAAATATAAGTAGTTGTTTCTAGTGTGATGTTTTTGGAAAATTTTCATGTGGATTTTTCTTGTTTATTAAAATCACATAACTATAATATTATTAAGTTTCAGTTACATCTAATTTAAATTAAGTTTTACATCTAATGTTAAGTTTTACATTTAATTTACGTTAAGTTTTAAGTTACAGGCTAAGTTTTAGTTCTAGATATTTATTAAATTATTTTTATTGAAACCCAATTTTGTTATTTTTGATGTGAGGAATGGAAGCCTATGATTAAATTATTTTTATTGAAACCCAATTTTGTTATTTTTTATGTGAGGAATGGAAGCCTATGATTAAGTTAAGATTTAGTTCTTTTTATTAAGTTAAAGATTTAGTTCTTTTTATTAACTTTATTTGCTAGATGGATTTGATAGATTTGGATAGCTGAAGAGGTGAAGGAACAATTAAAGGTCGTATGTTCTTGATTGATGTATCCTTTACAGTACACTTTTTTGTGCAGTCAATCAACAGATCGAAACAGAAGCCTCTGGTCTTGATTCAGGTATGCTTTTCTTTTTGTGCAGTCAATCAACATATGGAAACAGAAACCTCTGTTCTTGATTGATGTATCTTTTACAGTAAACTTTTTTGTGCTGTTAATCAACAGATGGAAACAGAAACGCATATTTGGGATGCCTTGCCCGACAGTTTACTGTGTTCGATTTTAGCTAGGCTTCCTGTTCGGGATGTTGCCAGAATGAGGATTGTCTGCAAACGATGGAAAATTTTGTTACCTCCTGGAGATGCCTTGCAAAGAATTGATCCAAACTTTTCAGTGAATTCAATCCCTGCATTTCTCATTCAACTTTATTGGGAACCCCTATGTCAGGATCCGTGGGTCATAGAATTAGCACACGGTGGTGGTTTGGATATAAATATTTATAAAGCCCCTTCTCCAATTAATAACCTAATCATTGTGGATTCATGCCAGAGCATCTGCCTCTGTATGAGAAATGGAGACTAATTGAATCTTTCCCTATTCAATCCTGCTACCAGAACCTGGAGACAACTCCCCCGCCGTGCCCAATTTAACCCATTCAGAGTCCAATGCATGGACTAGGGTTTCCATGATTCAAATAGAAAGTTTTATTGGATAATGCCATGGCGTGCCAACTATTTCATGGCAGCATTCGATATTGCAGAGAGTAGTTGGACACAAATTACACTGCCAGAGGTTTGCACAAGTATCTGCCTGCGCCGGCAGATACACGTGGTCCCGGTATCCGCATGTGGATGTTAAATGATATTCGAGACGCTGCAGAATGGCATGAACTGCATGGTATGTGCATCCCAGAATGCCATAGCGTTTATTCGCTCGAAGTAAACAACGGTTGGGTAATTATGGTTGTCGACGGAATGGAAGTATATTTGTGTAACTTGGAGCGAAAATCGACACAGAAAATTTCATTACCAGGGCAGCTTCGCAGCGACCTGAGAATCTTTCAATGGCTTGTTTTAGCCTTCGAATCCAACAACGTTTGGTGGCCTTAGGCAGTGAGAAGTTTCAATGAAATAATTAATCTCTTAAGAAGCAAAGGTTCCTGCATTTCACACTAATTAACTCAATCTGTGCGGAGTACAGTATGATACTGCCAAGCGTTTAGTTGAATCAGTGAAAACAAGTTTCCTGTAATTCTGTTCCAACCAGTTTTCAGGATTCTATGTTTACAGAAAATGATTCTTTTGTAACACAGAATTTTGAATAAGACCAAATTATCAGAATATAAATTTTGATGGGAAATTAAGCTTTTTCAATATGGAAATTTGAATAAGATGAAAATACATAATGCAGAAGCATATTCTTTATGAATTTTTAGTGTTAGAATTTTTGGTTCCGTGTTTCTATGAATAATTTTGACTTTTAATGTAAGAATTTTATACGATCTTAATTAATTTATTCTTAATTAGAGTGTTGCTTGAGAATTTTGTTGCAAAACTTATAAAATATAAATTATTTTAAAAGCTATTTTAAATTTATAGATTTTAGGTAAGTTTGTAATAAGTTAATAATTAGGCCATAAGGCATTCCCTGTGAAATGAACTGCCTAGTGTGCCATGTGTTATTTTATGGGTCATTGACTTTTAGTGTTAGACGATAAGATTGATATTGGTCATTTGATCATTAGTGGCGCAGTTTCTTGAACGGTTATACAGTTTGAGGGTATAGTAAACTGTGTTCACCGTCCTCTCTCATTGGTTACACCAGAGCGCATAGTCTCCTCTTTGAATCATTGCACCAGAGCACATAGGCACCATGGATCATCTTCCCTTTTTCTGCAGCCTCTCGACAGAAGGTGTTCTTTATTGTAATGCGCATTGTTTTGGAACTTACAATTGTTGAAAATATAATTTCACCACGCGGTCAGCAGTCAACGCATGGAGAAAACCACCCAGCTGCAAGCCTAAACTGCCAGGAAGATATCGCACCACCTTTCGGCTTGAAGTGGTTTTCGGACATGGTGCTCCGATGCTGACAACTGTCCAACCGACGTAAGGCTCAAGCACTTTTCGGAAGGTATTGTGGTCAACTCACCCCTTCCGATATCGTTTTCACCCGTCCGTTTACCTCCTGCATTCACGTCCGTTGATTTACCAAGTTGCACGATGGTTTAAAGTGCAGTCAGAAAGGGTGTTCCGATATGAAAGCTCCGCCGTTGGATTAACTCTGAGTCTCTCCGTCGTCCGATCATGGGAAAGTACATACGGGCCTGATTTAAAATTAATACAGCTTGTGGACCATACGTTACTGCCCACACCTTATGATTAATTGCTGACATTGTTTTGGTAAAATTTTTAATATTTCATACGGCGAATTTAATAGGAGCATGGGCGAAATATAACATAGTTTTTTTTAATATATGTTTTATAAAAACGTTGACCCATTTTTCTTTATTATGTGTTATCGCACGGGGATTAAAAAAATGTAATGTGTAATGTGTATTGCACATGGGGATAAAAAAAAAAAGGATTAGAGTCCGCAGCACTAGAGTGTGAAAAACGCACACGGGGAGAATGAAACAAAAAATTCGCAGCAGCGAATGAAAAACACAGAGAGTAAATTTTTGTATTGCAGGGGAGGAACGCACAGAAGTGCATAAAGTTTTTTTTTGGATTTGAAATGTAAAAGGTTTTATGCGGCAGAGTAATTTTGTATGTAAGAAGTAAAAATTGCACAGCAGTGCAGGAGTAGGAGGAGAAGTAAATGAAACCAGTGGATAGTTTTGTTCAAAACCATGTATTGTTTCACACAAGTGAAAAGGTAAATCTGTAACTCCCTGTAAGTTTTGTTTTCACACAGCAGTGAATGTAAATGAAATCTTTACACACAGTGGTGTAAAATTTCATAGGAGGCAGAGTAACTTTTGTGAAAATGTTTTGGTGAATCCCTCTGAGTGAAAGAGGATGAATATGTAAGTGTTTTTGTTTTAATGAATAGAAACCATTTTATGGTGGTGAAATACTTTGTCCTGTGTAATTATTTTTAAAAGACTCCTCTGTGCAAAAAGATCCTGGTGTAAGGGAAACAGAGCATTGCCTCTGTGTTTTATATTTTGTGGTTTTGGTATTTTTCCATCCCAAACAGAAAGAAAAATTCCCAACATTGGTATCAGAGCAGGCTTAGGCACTTTGCAGGAGACAAAGAAGCTGAAGGGAGGAGTTCTTTTGGTTGCAGCAGTCAGTTGTTTTAAGACATACAGTCAAGAAGTTGAAGCATAGCTGAGGATGCAAGGAATGGCCACCACAAGCACTGGTATGGGTATGTTTAACACCCAGCTCCCACAGTTCAATGGGAAGAACTATGACTACTGGGCAATAACTATGAAAGCCCTGTTTGCCTCTCAAGATTTATGGGAAATAGTTCAAGATGGTTTTGATGAACCAACAGATGATAATGAGTTTAATAGATTAACTCCAGGAGAGAAGGATCTGCTGAAGAGCAATAGGAAGAAGGATGCAAAAGCCCTTGTATTTTTGTATCAAGCAGTGGACCAGAGTGTGTTTCCAAGGATAGCAGCAGCTAATACATCCAAGGAAGCATGGCAAATCCTCAAGACACCCTATCAAGGCATGGAGAAAGTGAAGACAGCAAAACTACAGTTGCTGAGGAGAGATTTTGAGAATCTGAGCATGAAGGAGTCAGACAACATTGACTCATTCTTCACACATGTAATTGGTCTGATTACACAGATGAGGACTCATGGAGAAACCATTGAAGAAAGGAGGATTGTAGAGAAAATATTGAGGTCTTACCCTCAAAGTTTAATGCTATAGTCACCACCATTGAAGAGACAAAGGATCTCTCAAACTTTTCAGTTGATGAGCTACATGCATCACTGATAACACATGAGCAGAGATTGAGTAGGAATCAGAACTCATCTCTAGAGCAAGCCTTCAAGACCCAGATGTCCTTTGGAAGAGGAAGAGGTCAAGGCAGAGGAAACAAGAGAGGAAGAGGCAGAAGCCAGAACAGAGGTGGAAGGAACAGTCCAACAAATGCTCAAGGAAGAGGCAGCACTCCAAATCAGAACCAAGGCCAAGGCAGCAGCCAACAAAGAGAACAACATCATGCTCAAGGACAAAGGTATGAAAAATCCAATGTCCAAAGCTATTATTGTAAAAAAAATGGGCATTATGCCAGTGAATGTAGGAAGAAGCAGCATGATATGAGTAATAGACAAAATGCAAATGTTACTAGAGAGAACATCAACCAAACTAATGTATTGTTAGCTTGTAACATGGCTGAAACAAACAGTGAAGACATATGGTTTTTAGACTCTGGTTGCAGCAACCATATGACAGGAAATATAGCTCTCTTTTCTGCCCTAGATAAAAATATGAAATCAGAGGTCACACTAGGAACTGATAGCAAAGTGTCTGTTATGGGAAAAGGGGAGGTAAAAATTTTTACAAAGCAAGGAGAAAGGAAAACCATAGCAGATGTCTAATATGTCCCCGGAATGAGATGTAACCTCTTGAGTATTGGACAACTTGTTCAAAAGGGTTACAATGTTTATTTTGTGAATGATGTGTGTACCATCATGGATATTCCACCCAGCAAGCGATGCATTGCTGAAGTGAAGATGACAAGGAACAGGATGTTCCCTCTCAGGATCAAGGCAGATTTGAGGAACAAAAATGAAATTGCAGCAGTGACCCAAGAGGCCTTCCAAAGTGTGCCAAAGGATGAGAACTGGTTGTGGCACTTGAGATTTGGACATCTCAATTTTGGAGGTCTAAATTTGTTGAGCAGAAAAGGAATGGTGAAGGGATTACCATTGATAGAGAAACCGGACAGCCTA
>APFE030498409.1:34546-65427 GCA_000404065.3 Pinus taeda | reverse complement strand
ACTTGTTCTTGTAATTTTGATATATCATGTAGCATTTCTTCCTCTTCTTCATGAGTCATGCTAGAGCTTTCAGGTTGCTTACTAGGTGTTTGCATTTTCTTTCCTCGGGGCATCAGTTACAAATAATAATGCTCTACTATGCCCTTTGAATTCCTTCAAAATAAATTTTGAAACCAATCTTAAGCAAAAATTTAAAAGAATCTACACACCTTTTTTCACTTTGTAGGAGCTCGATATTGCCACTGATGTATCTCTGTACTTGCGGATCATCCAGTTCTGAAATTGTGACCTGAAATAGCCCTCTGTGTCCTCTTTCCAATGCCGCCAGTCTGATCCAAATATGATTCTCCAAGGAAGAGTTATGCAAAATCTCCCACAGTGACCTGATTATACACTAGTTCAGTAGAGTGAACTTGTATGACGTGCCACGAGTCACTATTTCGACCTTTGGCTCTGAAAAATATATACAAGAAATAACAGTCCGTCCTCTTTCTGTACCTTCTTACGAAATTTCAATCTGATGCTCAGAGAGAAATTTATGACGATTTTCCTTAGGTCACCTGTTTGGAATGTAATTCAGGAGTCTACAAAAAGACCAACTTCCTCAGATCATATCTCCGCAAATATAGCGCAAAAATCTCTGAAATTCGGACCCGAGGTTTAGCACGATTTCTTCTCAAATGGGTTTTTTTTTTTAGCTTCTGAAACGTCGCAGAGAAAAAGTTATAGCGAAAATTCCTCGATGACCTATTTGGAGTTGCGAAACCCTAGAATCCAAAGTTTTGACACCAAATGTTATGAAACCAGCTCAAGATAAGATAGATCAACGCTTTAGAATTCAGCCTCTTCGAAGGGGAAACCTCCTTTACATTACATAAATGAACAATTCTTGGATGATTCAAATGAAAAAACCTCCTTTCTATATATAGGAGTCTAAGGTCACCATATAACCCATCTGACCTAACAATAATAATATAAAGCCACAAAAATAACAATAGAGGGATTCTATGGGGCACAGTAATAACAATATGGGGATAATAGGGGCACAACAATATTAATAAGGGATGCAACTACAATAGTAATGGGGTATTCACTAGTATTATAGGGACCCAACATAATTATCATGATAAAAATCATTACAAAATAGTTTTTTTCATGCTCCCCAATGAGAAAGTTGTAGTGACAAATTGTACATGGGATATAATGCTCATCATAAATAACTATCATTCTTAAAGAAATAAGAGATGAGTTAACAACAATGACTTGATGCCTCATATAGTGGGCAATAAATTATACCACCAAATTGTTATGTATAAAAGGGTTATTAACATCCCATGTTTTCAATGATCAATGGTAAGGTGTTAAATTTCCATTTCATACAATTTACAAGCTTCATACATAAGATCCTTCTAAGTGGCTCTACTCCAATAGAGTTCTAAATATAACAAAATTAATGTTTTCCGTCATCATATCCTAGAGGTAGTTTTTACCACTATAATTTACAAGAGGACAAAGCCTTTCATAGTATTCATTAGTTAATTTAATTAAGACATTTCTCAATGTCTTTCTTGCTATAGTTTTTAGAATCTCACACACAAAAGCCACATGATTAACCTTCTTTTATGGTGCCACCTATGAAGACAAACCCATACCAAGAATAATTAAGGAGTGTTTCTATTGATAACAGTGACACCGTTTAAGAAGTTTTATGAAATAACTGAAAAACTAAAATTTGTCCTTTTGCTAGCTTGCAACTCTTAACTCTAATGTTGGTATAATTATATAGACTTTAAAAAACAAAATTAGTTTAGCTACAAATTTGATAAAATTGGTCTCAAATGGTGTGTTTCTCACTTTCTTTACAATGTATCCCATTGGATCTTGAATTGCTTCTTTGTGTGGCAACTTACAACTATGCACAATAATTTTAATGTGACTCTTCAACACGATAGAGAGTAATGATAAAGTATACCATAATTTGCATGAATGACAATTTGTGGTTGATACAACTTGGGATTATAATTGTAATTTATGTACCTTTGACAGATAGTGGATCAATTGCATCATGATTGTTGGTTTTATTAAAGCATGCCTTGTATATATCATAAGCATGTAATAATGAACTCAATGTGACATGATTTTAATTCAATCTTATTGAAGTGGAGGTACATGTGCTAATTTGTGCTTATTAGGCATTTGCATCCTCATAGTGACTTGAGAAGTTTAGATCAGTTGGTTACAAATACACCATTCATAGGTATTTTGAGAAATTAAGTCAAGGGACTTCATGATGAAGCCCCAAAGTTAAATTCTATAATTTGCTAACCTCTTGGAATTAGTTTCTGCAATAGCTTTCGAATGACAATTATGGCAAATGAAAGTTTCAAAGGGAAAGAATTAATCGTAAGTGCATGCTAAAAACTGAGTGTCACAGATAAATTTTCCCTATATTAAATACATGAAGATAATAAGGAAACGTTGCACTTACATAACTACTGCAACATGTGTAATACTAGGGTGAGAAAGTAGAAGTGCTTCTTGTTCAACAAGAACAACCTTCGATGACATGTTCAAGTAAAATTATGTTATGGTTGAGATTAAGTATTGAAACATTTGCAAAATATAGACTTTAATAAGTTCAAACTTCTTAAAGGATGCAAGTTATACTTGGTGACCTTTATATTTGATCAACTCTTTCAATCTGTCCACTACAAACATATAGCCTTCATCATTAATGTAACATAGGTCACCTATTCATAGCTAACCATTTCTGTCTAGAGTTATAGTATCTTGTAGAGTGCTAACATAGCCTACAACAAGAGTAAAATTGGATTTTGAATTTTTTGTAACCAACCTTTAAATATCTAATTATTGAAGGCAATGATACAAATCCCCAATCCTTATTTTCCAAAAGTAAAAAAATGTATCCTCGGGGTTCAAAGAAGAAATTAAGTTCAAGTTTCCATGCTTGATCCACCATAGCTAATTGAGATTCTCGAGAATTGGATTGGGATATTTTCCCCGTATATAATTCTATTCTACCATCTCAGAGTTCTATTTGTTGGTAACAACTTTGATTAAATACTTCTACGAGTCTACAAAATGTTTTAAACTTTGGATTGCAATTAAATTTGTGCCTTGTCTAATATCTTTATAATGCATTTTGTCATTAACTTACCATGAACAAAAGAAATCCAATGAGAAAAACATACCTTTCATGACAAATGGACTACAAAGCCATAGTTCTCCTCATTGGCTTGGGGGCAAATGAGTTCCTAAATCAAGATACTATTTTGCTTCAATATTTGGATACAACAAACCGGTGATTCCATAATGTTAACTTTCCTCTTGGTTATCAATGAATACTCCTCATCTCATTATTCCCATTAACCCATAGCTCTATAAATTCATTCAACATTACTTGAAAAGAAAGAATGACCTAGGTGTAAGCTAACCAAGATAGTTGTAAGTCACAACTCTAATAATAATCATATCACGCCAAAGATGACCTAAAATTATTTTACATATTAATGTTTAGTTGGGCATTGTCAATGTCTAATGCAAGTCCCTTATTAGATGCTTGTGACTAAGCGTGGTTGGGCATTTACACACTAGTTAAGAAGACTCAATATGTGAGATGTTGTTAGTATTTATAATCTGGGATATACTCCATATCACCTCTAAATGATTTCTATGTTTGGTACTTATGCCCCTAGATTCTAGAGTTTGATATGACGTGGGGAAACTATCAATAACACCTCTATGTAACCTAATAAAAGTATGATCCGATCCATGTGATCATCTACTCAATATGTTTCAAGTTTGTAACTATCCCTGTTAAGTGCCAATGCCTAATACCCAAGCTAAAACAATTTAGTCTCAAAGGCAAAAGCAAACATTCTAAACAATATCTACTAAACTACACAATTTAAGGAACTTGAATTATTGTAATGCTTGCAACTAAGAAAAAAATCAAGATAAGTTTGATGCAACGAGTCATTTAACAAAATGATCCAAAGCATTATGCATCTCATCTTAGTGTTTAACCAAATATTTGAAGAAAGAACAAAAAATAAATGGTATACACAACTAAGCCTAACATTTAATGAAAATTTTCAAGCTAAAAGAAAAATAAATGGCCAAATATATGTTATGGAATTAAATAAGACCAAGAAAAAAATAGAATTATAAGGATTTTTCTATTATTCTATGGAATTTAAATCTTACTTTAGATTGCTCACAAGTACTGCACTGTTTTACCTCCTCGTCCTTTGGAAAAAATTGTAATTTTGATATCCATTTGCGGCTATAATTATGCACTTTATTTATTCTAACTATGTGGGCACTAACAAGGGTTTATTTAGGGCCTATGGAAATTTGTTTCATACGTTCTTCATGCAGGAAATAATCTATGCTCATTTTGTCCTCGACGTTAATTAGAAACCTTAAGAGCTCTTAGGCCCATGTTTTTTCTCTCTATAAGTATTTTATGGGTTTCCACCCTCAAGGACTTTACTAAGGTTGATGAGTACATGGTTTCTATGGGGTCGAAATGCAAGACCAAGAGGTTGTGGAGAAGGAGAATAAAAGATTTAGAAGGAAGGTTGAGATGGAGTATAATGAGACCATGTGCCAGTTTTTCGAGTTCATTAAAATTATGAAAGGGTTTTGGAGAGACAATTGCATAAGAAGATTGCATAAGAAGATGGAAGAGGAGGAGAGGATAGCATAATAAAAACTTCAACATGAGAAATTGGAGGAGGAGAAGATTATGAGTTATAGGGTAGTCCTGGAAATAACCAAACCCCTATCATAACACCTTTGCGCACTTTTATTTTTCATCCTATGTGTTGATATTTGTAGCTCAAGTAGGTATTTCTACATAGGCCTAAGTGTCTAGGCATGTTGATGTCACCAAATATCTCCTCAAGGGAATTGTTTAAGTGTGAGAAAGTTGCTAATGTAACTTAGCTTAAGTTTAAACTTAGGAGAAGCACATAATTATTATGTTGTCTAATTGAGCTAAAGAGGAATAGTAAATAAATACACTTTACTAATTATGTTTTAATCTTAGTCGTTGGTCTCAAGTGAGATAAGATCTAATCTCAACCATCAACCACTTTAGATATTAGGGTTAGTGATTTAGATCAATGAAAAGAAGTTTGAAAGAGAGTAGAAAGACACACTGATACAGTAGCACTAGCATTGAGAGATGGATTTTTTAAAGTGAGTAGTGTGATACTCTTGTGTGTTGAATTTGAGGAACTGCAAAAGTGTAGTATTAGAGATCTAGATCAACCAAAGAGATTGAGGACAAATCAAGGACCCAGTCAACCAGATTAGATCCAAAGCATTTTTGTATATACCTTTCTCATTTGGGCCATTATTGTAGGACAAGAGCCCAAGTAAGTTGAGATTTAATGAAGAATTGTTGAATTTTCATAATCTCTTTGTATCATTTGTGATTGATATTGGTTGCATAAAATTTGTTTATGCTAATTATGTTAAGTATCTAACTGCGCATTTATTCAATAGATTTATACTATGATAGGTTAATAGATTTTTGGGTTTAAGTATTAGGGGATTTACGTAGTGCATTAGATTAGATATCATTTTGGGATTCAACTGCGTTAAGTAAGTCATTCACATATGACCATTTCCATGAGAGGTAGTCGTAACTGACTAATTTCTCATGATTTTTTAATAGTTCACTTAGCACTCATTGCATCGGGTGATGCTCAAAGGGGTGAGGAAATGGGATTGAAACTAGTGAAATGAATCACCTAGTGTCAATCATCACTTCTGGGGCTTGCACCCGATAACCAAGACTTCCCGGGAGGTCACCCATTCCAAATCGCCTCTAGCTCAAGCGCGCTTAACTGTGGAGTTTTCCCCATAATAAAGCCCACTTAGCTTGCTACCCCATTTACAAAACCTTAGCAAGTATTGTGTCTCATGAACCATTCAAGTAGATATCCCTTCACTCTTTTTCAGTTTAAGTATTAGGGGATTTACGTAGTGCATTAGATTAAATATCATTTTGGGATTCAATTACATTAAGTAAGTCATTCACATATGACCATTTCCATGAGAGGTAGTCGTAACTGACTAATTTCTCATGATTTTTGAATAGCTCACTTAGCACTCATTGAGCAATGGGATTGAAACTAGTGAAATGAATCACATAGCGTCAATCATCACTTCTGGGGCTTGCACCCAATAACCAGGACTTCCTTGGAGGTCACCCATCCCAGATCATCTCTGGCTCAAGCACGCTTAACTGTGGAGTTTTCCCCACAATAAAGCCCACTTAGCTTGCTACCCCATTTGCAAAACCTTAGCAAGTATTGTGCCTCATGAACCATTCAAGTAGAGATCCCTTCACTCTTTTTGAATTTAAGTATTAGGGGATTTATGGAGTGCATTAGATTAGATATCATTTTGGGATTCAACTGCGTTAAGTAAGTCATTCACATAAAACCATTTCCATGGGAGGTAGTTGTAACTGACTAATTTCTCATGATTTTTGAATAGTTCATTTAGCACTCATTGCATCGGGTGATGCTCACAGGGGTTAAGAAATGGGATTGAAACTAGTGAAATGAATCACATAGCATCAATCATCACTTTCGGGGCTTGCACCTGGTAACAAGGACTTCTCGAGAGGTCACCCATCCCAAATCACCTCTGGCTCAAGCATGCTTAACTCTAGAGTTTTCCCCACAGTAAAGCCCACTTAGCTTGCTGCCCCATTTGCAAAACCTTAGCAAGTAGTGTGCCTCATGAACCACTCAAGTAGAGATCACTTCACTCTTTTTGAATTTAAGTATTAGGGGATTTACACAGTGCATTAGATTAGATATCATTTCGGGATTCAACTACGTTAAGTAAGTCATTCACGTATGACCATTTCCATGAAAGGTAGTCGTAACTGACTAATTTCTCATGATTTTTGAATAGTTCACTTAGCACTCATTGAATAGTTCACTTAACACTCATTGCATCGGGTGATCTTCACCCTTGTGAGCATCACATCGGGTGATCTTCACCCCTGTGAGCATCACTCGATGCAATGAGTGCTAAGTGAACTATTCAAAAATCATGAGAAATTAGTCAGTTACGACTACCTCTCATGGAAATGGTCATACGTGAATGACTTACTTAACGCAGTTGAATCCCAAAATGATATCTAATCTAATGCACTGCGTAAATCCCCTAATACTTAAATTGAAAAAGAGTGAATGGATCTCTAGTTGAATGGTTTATGAGGCACAATACTTGCTAAGGTTTTGCAAATGGGGTAGCAAGCTAAGTGGGCTTTATTGTGGGGAAAACTCCACAGTTAAGCGTGCTTGAGCCAGAGGCAATATGGGATGGGTGACCTCTCGAGAACTCCTGGTTACTAGGTGCAAGCCCCGAAAGTGATGATTGACGCTATGTGATTCATTTCACTAGTTTCAATCCCATTTCTTCACCCCTATGAGCATCACCCAATGCAATGAGTGCTAAGTGAACTATTCAAAAATCATGAGAAATTAGTCAATTACGACTACCTCTCATGGAAATGGCATACATGAATGACTTACTTAACATATATTTTTGGGTGTTAGGTTAAAGGAAGAATTTAACATGGTATCAGAGTGAGAAACTCTAAAAACAGATCTTTGAATCACAAAGAAAGCTAGGTTCGTACAAGGATCGTCGAGGCTAGGTTCAATCACAATATTATGAAGCTAAAATATTTTTTTAATGGAAGGTATGATATTGTACGATGTGATCATACAATGGATATAAAGAAAAAAAAGGTCTTACGGTATGATTAACAAACAAAATTTAAGTTGAAATAAATAAATAAATAAAATAAGGGGGAATTGTGCTAACTACTAGTCGTAGTGGCCAAGATGCTAACCCCAACCAACCTTGCAATGGTTGATAAATAGTGGGAGCAGACAATGGGAGGTTGTGATAGGGAAGTCATGCCTGTTACGCCATGCAAATGAGATTTAGGTTTAACGATTGTATTGTCGTGCGGTTGAGACAACTTGCATAAAAAACGCCAGAGGGTTGTCAACTAACAAGGGTGTGCACAACAACAAGAGCTCAACGACATAGACAAATCCAATAGAATGATCAATTGGAAGATCAAGCTAAGACGACGTTGTTGTTAAGGAACATGAAAGGAGCATGCGCAAGAGGTAGAGGCTGATAGTGAATCGGTAGGAACAACATACATTGGTCAGAAGGATTATGTAATATGATAGAAACAACACAATTGACAACCATGACATGGCTGACTAAACCTATCTATCTATACACAGGGAGGAAATCAAGCTTGGTGGAGGAAATCGAGCTTAGCAAAGGACTGTTGGAAACACATTCGCTACTGAGAGGGGGGGTGAATCAGCAGTAACTATGTTTATTAAATTTTAAATTAATTTTAAATTACTGCAACACAATCTTCATTAACTCATTAGAATATTAACATATAGAAAAACATATGAGAACCATAAGAGATAATCAAGGAAAACATGCATAAAATAACACCATATTTTTCTAGTGGAAAACCCTCTCCATGGAAAAAAAGAACCACCTGCTACTTTGCTGCTCAAATCTTCTATTATGCTAAACAAGTTTTACATAGAGATATCACCCAATAGTTGGAAGACTTGACTAATAAGACAGACTGCTAGCAACATCAAACAAAAAGAGTCTTCTCACATGACTCTACGAACCACCATTCTTTGGAGGCCACCACCACCAACGAGCCTTGCCCAACTCCGATTGGAATCTAGAAAAATCTACTTTCCGTTATGATCTATTTTCTAGAATAGTCCCACCTTATCTACACATTGTTTATGATGAAACCTCACACCTTCAAAACCTCCATGTGAACCACATTTCATACATTTTCAAATTGGGCTCTCCAACCTGCTCAACATGAGCAACCCAACAACTCATTTTTGATATGAATATGAAAATGATAAATTGAAGTATACACACAACTCAACACAGTTACAGATATATAATTATCTAAGCAAAAGTACTGCAACACTCACTCACTCCATCCATATACTCACACAATTAATCTACACCATACTTTTGCATAAGATCTTCGGCTGAAGCATACTTCTGTCTCAGCTACAACTATACCTCCATGCACACTATGTGACAACAAATTCACTCTCCTCACTAATGTCTCTCCAACACACTATGTCAATTTTCTCACACAAGAGAACCAACCAAATGAGCAACTTTTCTCCACATATTTGTAGTTTTTGAAAATGATTAAATCAATTAATTCCAATCCTGTAGTGGAGCTTTGTCCATATGGTAAAGGTGGTTTGGTTCAGTGCCTCTTGACTCAATCAATACACCAACTTCATTTACTAATTAATATTCCCTTTTAGCCAACTTCTAGAAGCACAATAACCTTTTTTCGACCTTTTGTTGGATGAGTCCCAATCAATACATGTCGGAAAAGCAAATAAACAATCGATGAGCACGAGGAATGTGGAGGAATTTTCGCTCTAAGTCCTGGTCGCACCGACAAGCTTGATCCAAATCGACTGGAAAGGTTGGTCGCTTGCATGAACATATCCTCCAAGTGACTAGACTGTTCCAGTCACTCTAATGAGCCTCCATCCATGCAACTGGGGTTGTTCTTCCTCAGTTGCTCTCTCTACACTGTAAGGATTCGACTGGCAAGCTCCAGTCGCTCCCATGACCTTCCTTCCATGCAACTTGGGTTGAAATTGGCTTGAAACATAAGTATATGCTTTCAAACTTACACCAGACCTATTCCACTGCTTGATCATCATTAGGAAGCCATTGTCACCTCTGCAACATTCTATCAATCCACTATAGCAACTACATCATCATCACAAGTCAAATTAGGTTGACTTGTATGCCATCCATCAGCTACTTCAACACTCAAGCCATCAAACTTCACTGCAACTACTCCAACCTTTGCAACCATCAATGAAATACCCTGCAACTGATCATACAAGTTTGAAATCATTCATACACAGACCTAGTACCATAGTCATGACTTGACAGTCTCCAATACTTTCAATTAGGTGTAGGAGCTCCATAGCCTGCCAAGGCATCCATACACAAGCCAACAACCTCCACTAACAATTGCAACCATCAAGCTAAGGTCTGGAACTAATTAACCATATGAATAGACACATACAACCATGTTGACATCAATTCCAACCAACACTAATGCATCCTCCAACACCAACACTACTAGGTTGACATCAAGGCCAACCAACCAATTGAGCCATAATGCCAACAAGGAGGCTATGGAGGCAACAAAGAGAGAAGGTTGCAGTTGGGCCCTTGGAACAAACAAACACTTCCAGCGAGCATGTGAGAGTTCCTACAGAGGGTACAAAGTGTTGGAGTAGCCAACATAACATATTGACCAAGCATAGGTCAAAGCTTAGTTGTGACAACCATAGTGTGTTACGACAGGGAGAAGCGACAACAATTCTTCAAAGGTGGATTAGGGGTGCCACAAAGAAAGGGGTCATAGATGGTGCACTGGCAGTGTATGTAGATTTGTATGGCAAATGATAGTGAACATATTGGTGTTGGCAGAACCCTAGTCATAGTGACAAGGTTTACGTGCAACATCATAGTATAAAAATCAACAAAGTTACTAGATTTGCTAGTGATTGGTAGAGGTAACTCTTTAAAGGGAGACTATACAAATCAAGGGTGAGACACTAAGGCATAACTTTTAATTATTGGATTTGGAGATGGAAGCAACCAATTTTAGAGGCAAGGATCAGTTGGAGGGTGCCTATAATTTCAATTCATGGAAGGAGAGAATAGCTTTGGTTCTCATGGAGAATAACATACGGGAGTTTGTAGAAACTCGGGTTACACCTCTTACATATGTTATAACAATGGTTTCCCATAATTTGAAGGACGCGAGAGCATGAAGTATCATCATGGATGTAGTGAAGGATCATGTGATCTCTCACATATCAAGAAAGAAGAATGCCCATGAGATGTGGACCCCTCTGATGAGTTTGTACCATAGTGATACATAGAACTATAAAATGGCGTTGAGGGAAAAATTAAGGGACAATAAGATAATAGAATTAGACATAATGGCATGATATTATCGCTAGGATTCAACAAGTTCCAGATGAGCTTGGAGCTATTGTGATAGTTGTATTACATCATGAGCTTGTAAGAATGGGCTTAAGCAAGTTCACAAAACAATGGGATACAGTTTGTGACAAGTGTTCTAGCATGCTAGAAGCCACCTAATTGGAGTAGACTATGGGATGAGTTCACTCAAAGGAGAAATTATTGTTTGGCGGACAACATAAGAGTGAGGATGACGAGAATCTTGCTCTTGCCATTTAGGAAACAAGGAGTAAAGGAAAAGGTTCAAGTAAGAGGAGTGAGGAGTCAACCTCACAACCAAAGAAGAAGAAGGACTAGAATAAGGTCAAGTGTTTTTCTTTCATAAGACACGACACTATGCTTCATAGTGTCCATAAAGGAAGAAGGGTGGAAAGTGTACATAGGCAACTATAGTTGTGTTGACAAAATATTGGGGGAAATTTGTTAATGAGTTTGAAATTGAGTTCACACTTATTTCCTACCTTTCCTCATGCACCTTACTAGTGGGTGTGTGGCTACTGGATAATGGAGCCACACGACATATGACATGGGAACACAAACAATTTGATAACTTAACCTAGTGTGACTCAAAACTACATGTGGATTTTGGTGTTGATACCAAACATGCAATGAAGGGGGATGGAACAATGATATTCCAACTTGAGTTAGGAGGTAGATTAGAAGTGAAGGACGTGTTATGGGTGCCAAAACTCAAGTGGATTTTACTCTCAGTATCAATGATAGAGAAGAAGGGGTTTTGTGTAGCATTCTAGGACAAATAGGCACCGAATAAACCCATGGGATGTGGATTTGACAAGGGACACATCATTTGAGTTAGAGAGAGCAACCTTTATAGGCTAAAGGACCAACCTATTTGAGTAACAACAAGAAGCATGGCAGTGACAAAGAACAAGGAGTGGGAAGCTTCGAAGGTTGAGTTGTTTAGAGGGAGTCAACCTTTAGGTTCAAGTGGAGAGGAGGAACCAATAAATTCCTCCAAGTTTTTCAAGAAGGTCTCTTGGTATGAGATGACCTTACACAGTGTTCAGGAATGGGAGACTTCTAAGTGCTAGTCCAAGGGGAGTAGGACTTCGAGGATGTGTCTAGAGTAGGTGGTAGGGAAGGAATCCAGTTCAGAGGGAGAAATCATTGCAGTAGATGTAGTTCCAAGGGGCATAAGTACCTCCCTTGGTAAGAGGGAGTATTGATGGTTGTATCTCGAGAAGGTACCTTTGCACATGCCTATGTCTAGGCATGTAGAAGTTGTCTAAGATCTCCTTAAGACACTTGGTCAAGTGTGAGCATGTTGCTAATGTAACTTAGCTTAAATTTAAATTGAGGAGAAAATAGATAATTATTATGTTGGTTAATTGAGCTAAAGAAACCTAGGAAAAATCAATTTACTTTAGTGATTATGTTTTAATCCTAGTCGTTGATCTCAAGTGAGGAAAGATCTAATCTTGGTCATTAATCACTTTGGATATTAGGGTTAGAGATTTAGGTTAATGTAAAGTTACAAAAGCAAGGCTAAGGAGAGGAGAAAGACACATCCATACAATGACACTAGGAATTAAGAGAGGGATTTTCTCAAGTGAGGGGTGTGATATTCTAGTGTGTCGGGTCTGAGGAAGTACAAAAGTGCAGTATTGGAACTCCAGATCAACTAAGGAGATCATATACAAATCTAGGGCTTGATCCACTAGATCAAATCCAAAACATTTTTGTATGTGTAACTTTTTTAGTTGGACCATTATCCCATGACGAGACCCAAATAAGTTTAGATTTAATTAATAATTGTTAATTGGGTAGAATTTGTTTGTGTAACTTGTGATTGAAATTAATTGTATAATTTTTGCTTCCACTAATTATATTAAAAATATAATTGTATATTTGTATATTTATTTAGTAGATTTATAATCTAGTAGATAAATAGATTACCCAATGCTAAGTTAAAAGAAAAATTTAACACTACATACTCTGTCAATATTAAATAAACATTAATTCTTAAGATCTTAAATCCAAAACCAACATTACAATTATAAATCAATATTCCATAAATATTTTAAAAAAAATTAAATCATTAAAAATTAAACTTTAATTCTTAATATCTGAATCCTAATCCCAAAACCAACATTACCAATTGTAAAACCAATATTCATATAAATATTGAAAAGATTCAAATCATTAAAAAACTAAAATAAACTATATGCAAAAATTATATTACCTATCACTTAAAACAATCACTAATGTTACTTCTTTGTCTTCTTCTTTTTTATTTTATTTTATTTTCTGCAGTGGAAAAACTTATCAAACTCAGTTAATGAAACCAACAGTAAGGACAGCCATCTCTGACTGCTATCCCCGATTGTTGGCTGACTCATCACTGATCACTAATGTTATTTGTCCCCATACATATTTATATATAATCACTCTATCAAACTTTTTAAAAATAAATAAATATTTTAAAATCCTTTAAAAATATCTCTTATCCATCAGAATGGAATACAATTATGGAGTTGTCTATAATGCGACTTTTTGGAGATTCCGGTGACGGAATCCGGCGGAAGAAATGAGGTTAAATCTTAATTTTTAGCAGTTAAAATGGTTTTTTAACTGCAATATTTGGATTCAGCGCCCGGGAAAACCCCTGGAGCCATTGATTGTGCAGAAACTAGCTATCAAACTTGGGATTCCAATGAATTGCTGCCGGATTTTGACCAGAAAAATCCGCCGGAAAAGCTTTCAAAAAGTCGCGTTATAGACTACTGCATACAATTATTATCTTCAAAATTCTCATGGAATACTGCTTCTCCCATAATCATGTGAGATTTTTTCCTCTACCAACCCACTCAAATGGACAGCAAGTGTCACGTCATATGAAAAAGACAGCAATTGAATTTTAAAATTCAAACCCATTATTACATCACCATCGAAGGAAAATTTCTTAACATTAATTTAACTTGTTCTCCCGAAACAATGACCATGAAAAAAGACGGGAAGATTTTTAGGATTTATAACCATTGCCATCACCATCATATTAAAAAAGTCTTCAAGATTAATTTAACGTATTCTCCGTAAATCAATAATACAAAAAACGTGTCTGGTTTTATTATAATTTTGCCATAATTTTGCTTTATACTGTAATTTTGCTTTATAACTATTCCCATCACATCATATGGAAAAAAGTCTTTAATATTAATTATATTTGTTGAATTGAAGTCTTTAAGATTCATAATAGTTATAAAAAGGGTTTTGGTATAAATCATATGTAGAAAACATTTGTCGACTTGTTTCGAACCAACTAGTGTGGTTCATCGTCACGACAAGTTGAAGAGCGAGATCATGACTGCATATTAAATAGGGAGAGCAGAGCTTCCAAAGGGTTAGGTGTGACCATAAAAAAAACGGCTAGATTGATAATATTATATTAAAATATTCTTATAATGTTATCATGGGTTCAATAAGTGAAAGTTAATAACTAATAGTAATAGTAATATAAATAATATAATATTATATCATAGTAAATAATTTTCTC
Source organism: Pinus taeda (assembly GCA_000404065.3). Lineage (NCBI taxonomy): Eukaryota > Viridiplantae > Streptophyta > Pinopsida > Pinales > Pinaceae > Pinus > Pinus taeda. Next base: position 50,750 of record APFE030498409.1, on the reverse strand, counting down.
CTTAATAATTTATTTAATATTATATATATTATTATATATTTTAATATATTATATATTGTATTTATTCTATTTATTATTTATATTTTTATTTAATTATTAAAATAATTTATTTAATATTTTTAATTTATTTATTCATTTAATATCCAATTGGGATAAAATATACTCAATCAAGGTAAATAAGTCTAGAAATCTTAATGGAGTTGTCTATAATGCGACTTTTTGGAGATTCCAGTGACGGAATCCCGCGGAAGAAATTGAGGTAAATCTTGATTTTTAGCAGTTAAAATGGTTTTTTAACTGCATATTTGGATTCAACACCCTGAAAAACCCCTGGGACCCTTTGATTGTGCAGAAACTAGCTATCAAACTTGCGATTCCAATAAATTGCTGCCGGATTTTGACTGGAAAAACCCGCCGAAAAAGCTTCCAAAAAGTCTCATTATAGACAACTGCAATCTTAATTCCTATACATTTTTATTTTTTATTTTTTTAATGGCAATATATTTTTTTTTACCTTTTTATTAAAATATTATTCAATATTTTACCCGAATGCAGGTGAATTTCCAATACATTAATGCAAGGGTGATGGAATGACGGCGCTCGGCCCAGCCAGCTGGTGGCCAGCGCACCATCCCAGGCTCAGCCCTGGCACCTGCATACTCACCTCAAGCGAGAGTAGGCCAGTCTGCAGAAAACCATAAATGCTCGCTCTGGCCGAGAAATGAAGGAAGATCAATTTATTATGGCGCCCTTCAACCCTTCTGCTTGCCCTCCATCCTTCAGTGTTTGCCCGCTTCAAGCAGAAATTCCCTGCAATAGAACTGTTGTAGGAAAACGTTGTTGCCTGCTCTGTTGTCTGGCCTTTGGCAATGGGTTCCATTATTCCCATTCCAAGCACTGCCCTTTGAACCATACCCAGGCGCCCTCTGCACATTCTCAGTTTTCCTCCCAAGCCCCCAATTCTCCAGTGCTTCTCATCCGGCGTAGCGTGATGGTTTGTCACCGCATGCAGAGTCGCAGAGGAGGGGACCAAGGAGGCAACGCTTGCTCTCAGGCTGTGCACAATGAAGCTCCGCCTCCGCCTCCTTCTCAGATCAACTCTCTCCCTCCAAGCCCGCCTAGCCGTCACTACCCTCACTCTGCTTTCCATTCGAACCATTTCAGGTTCCAGAGCAACCTGAACCGGCCCATAATTTCGGCTAATGTCACCATCATCTTCTCTGAAGAAGAAGACTAGCTCAGTGCTCTTGTGCGTATCTTTGCGGACCAACCTCAGAACATTCGCAGAATGGAATTCAGTTTGGGCCCTGAACAGCCTCCATTGGATGAAGGCAGAGTAGCTAGGCATGTCGCTCTGAATGTTGGTGATGATACTGGAGGTTACACCCAACACCCAGGTGGCAGTGCTCTCAGAGCCACTACTTCGTCAGCTTTCGTTGGCAGCTCGAGCGGCACTCCTTCGGCGATGGAAATTCTAGGTGGCAACGCTCCTGATGCCACTAATCCGCCAGCCATTGCTGGCAGCTCGAGCGGCATCCCTAAGGCGACGGGTCCTCCAGCTGGCAGGGCAGATGGCGATGTGGCGAAGGATGGCGAGGTTTGGTATGGAAACGAGTGTCCAGTTGTCGAGGAGGCTTCTGACCAGGATTTCCCTATGTAACGACACGTGGCCTCCAAGAGTCACCTCAGAGTTTTCCTGCTGAATGGTCAGGTCCTGTTTTCTGTGGTTTTGTGTCTAGTTCTCTGGTTAGGCAGTTCTGTCTTGTCTCTTAACTGTTTCAAAATGGTGAATTCTCAAGTCTTCATTCTGGTTTTGTTGTTGTTCTCCCGGTCTTTAGCATGGTTTTTTGAAATTCCAAACTAGTTTCCCCAAATCCAGGGCAGTTACGTTTTCCAGAAGGAACTTAGTTATTCTTGGTTGAGGCTACAGCCTCATTGTAAATATTTTTTGCCTTCCTTTTAATAGAACTAGCTTTTATAGAGAAAAAAATATATATTATTATCATATTTAATATAATTATTTTAAATTTATTATTTATTTTATTTTTTAAATAACTTTTGATAAATAATTGATTTATTTTAATGATATACTTACAAATATTCAATTCTTATTATATTTATTAAATTAATCTAATTATTAAATTCAATATTTTTTAATTAAAAATATTATAAAATAAAATAACATAAGAAAATAATATAAATTTATTCAATAATTTTTAATGGGTAATTCAACAACTATTTCTAATAGTAACTCTTAACTTAAATTTCACCTTTGTCTGAGATGAATCACATTAGATGTTTCCAACGTCGATAAACAACTCATGATTATGATATCCGAAGATTTTATCAAAAATATGTTAATAAATTATTTATATGTAATCTTAATAATTTTTTATAGTTAATTTTAATCAAAATATGACAAAGATTTTTAAAAATTTGAGCTAGAGGTTTTTCTTGGTTCAAAAATGCATTTTAAAAAACAAAAAATCACATTCTTTCTTGAAATTGTTAATGCATTTTAAAAAACAAAAAATCACTTCTTTCTTGAAATTGTTTTGGCCAAAAGTCTATTTCTTCTATAAGTTAGATTTTGTCATATTCAATATTGCCGTAGTCTAATGAGGCTTCAAATTTGCTTAGAAAACTATCGAAATTCATTCAATATTGTCATAGTCTATTGAGGCTTCAAATTTGCTTAGAAAATTATTGAAATTTCGACAAAATTTTGATAAAATCTAGCATAATTTTTTGTAAATCCAGGTTATTATGCTTCAAGATTTTGGGCGTTCTAGAAATTTTTTACGGTGTTGAATCCATTTCCACCATCAAAAACCCAATTGAAACATTTCTATTGACATAATTTTTTAAATAAAATTGCCAAATTCCAAAGACTTTTTGTCATCCAAACAAATTTATGGCCTCGATAAACAACACTCTCAATATTAAATTAATTACAACAAAAAATATTTAAAATACTAAATATTTTGTTTTAACATTAACTATTTAATATTAAATAGTTATGAGCCTTTCCATTTTTAGTATTAATTTGTCACAGCTTGCTATTTCTTAAAAATATTTACACTATTATGACAGATTTTTATAATATTTTATGAAAAAGTCTATCCACAAAAAATAAAACATTGTATTTGATTTTTTTTAATACATTAACTTTCCACGCATTTTATCAGATGTAATAGTTTGTTTTGTTTTTTTCCTTCTTTTCTTCTTTTCTTTCTTTTTTTCTTTTTTTTTTTTTTTTTTTTTTAATCTTCTCTCTCTTTTTTTCTTTTTCTTTTTCTTCTTCTTCTTCTTCTTCTATTTTTTTTTTTGGCAGAAAGAAAAATCTGAATATATTTATATGAGGGATATAATGATCAAATTTTACATCATGTGTACTCCCATATTAAGAGAAAACTAGATGAAATCACCATGGGAGTTCCAGCTAAAATAGTTAAGGAGAATATGATTGATACATAGAGTTCTGGGAGATTACCAAAACATAAACTTGAGCATAAGAGAAACAGGGAGCATATGGTTGTACAGAAACTCATGTACACCATCCAAAAACAAGATGATAAAGAAAGACATCCACATAAAGATCAAAGACCCGACCATGAAAACCTGTTATGAGAAAAAAGAAGTGAAACTAGAAGTCTGGCATATTAAACTCTTGGATATGATAGCTAATTCCCTCAGAAAGTACCTGCAAAAACCACGAACCAGAAGCCTCCTGTAGACCAGATTTAGACAAAGAATCTGCCAGATAATTTTTGTCTCTGCGAATATGGTGAATAGAACTACCATCCATGGAATCCCAGTAATATCTAATCCTGCCCATCCAGCCATTCAAGTGAGGTGCTGTAATATGAATATTACCAGAGATGTAGTCAATCATAACCTTCGAATCCCCATAAATCGAAACATGCTAAAGATTAAGGAAGAGGCAAAATTTTAATAACCCTGCGAGAGCCATGGCCTCCGCTTTACTATTAGAACCACTATCCCCGTTCCAGTGAATGGAGAAATGAGTGCTTTCATCTACCATGATCAGGATGCCACATCCACATATGCCTTGCTGTTCATTTCCGTCAAAAAACGCCTTTGGGAAGGGTGAGTTTTCTAAAGATTGTTCAGAGGATTCGCCCCTTCTTTGGTTAATAGCTTTCAGTGGAAGGGCTTCATAAGTAGCAACAATTTTAATAAAGATATCAGTGTTGGCCATTTTTGAATTGTTAAAAATAACGGAATTCCGCCATTTCCAGATGTGCCACAGGGAAGAGATTATATTGTCAATCTTATATCTTTTGAGATTATCATTATACAATAGAATTAGATAACTAGTTTTTATATTCGATGCAAATACCTGGTTTATAGTTAACTATGACATTGCTATATTTTACTCACACGTGTATGTATTTTTTGTTGGTTAAAGTTTTATTATTTATTAATATATATAGTATATATATAGTATTTATATATATTATAATATATATATATATATTATATATAATTGTTTGCTATTTCATAGAAATGAATTATATATATTATGTTTAATATTTTTCTCATATTAATTTGTTAATAGTACGGTATTTCATTAAGTCATAATATAAATAGTTAGCCAATGGAAACTCTACAAAGAGCTAAATAAAAATAATAATATTATTTAAAAAAATGTTAGCGACATTCATCTTAAGGATATTAATGACTTTTTTTTGTAATCATTAAATGTCTTACTAGCTGGAGCAATGCTTCCTTTGATCTTTTGTCTACTATAACATTGTGTTTTATGTTAATATGTGATACCTCCATCTCAAAAAGAATTTGTAATTGGCAATTTGTTGCTAAAGATTTAGGGCCAAACTATGTACTCGAAAAATTAGTAGCAACTCAATAACAACCAAACACTTCAATAACATTTACAATAAACAAATAGTGTGTTATTTATTCCCTTGTTCCCTTAGCCTAACAAATGTCATGGTAACTTTATTAGTCGACCCCACCAAAGCATGACTCAGCAATAAATTTACACTTTGACTGCTGTTAGTTTAACTTTGACTTAACCAAAATGTAATGTTAAACTTTAGAAATAAACAATGTATTTTTTATTATAATTTAAAACAATTAATTTGTAAACTTTTGATTGGACAAAAATATTGATGTATTATTGTAGCCATAACACCATCTATACATTTTGTAATAGTTTCATCGATAAACTCTCTATCATAACATTGAGAGATCAATGCTATTCACGGGAAACAAATTCGTGCCCATGACTACTGCCATATGTGTAGGGTTTAAACTGTTAATTTTGTAGGACCTCCATCACTGTCGAGAATAGTTCATGCACCATATGTCGTGTATCTTGTCAATGCGAACAAATAGGGGTCTCCACTACCTTTTTATCTATGAAAGAATTTCTTGCCATGGACAAGTTGTATTGGGGTTGGTGGGCAACAACAGAGGTGAGCATGATGAGCCCCTCATCTACCTTGATCTCCAAAACTTGAGGAATCCCATTGATACACCCTTTCCAGATTCCAATGTCCAGAAGAACGACGATTTGCGATAGGTGCCATTAATGCCCATGTTATGCGCAATGGTGCTTCTACCAAAGTTGTCATGCCCACTACTGCCAAGAACCAATAGGTTCTAGTGGGATTGACACCCCTCCACGATGGTGTTTAATTATTTATTGCTCGTCCAAAAAAACTTAATAAAAAGGGACATGGGGACAACGAGAGACTATGAATTCTATGTTTCTATCAAGGTTATGCTTTGAGCGCTCATTTGGATGAGAGTGGACGCAGACCTTATTATTGTTGCTTCGAAGGATGTTCCCTAGCAATAGATAAGGAACCTGTAAGGATCTTGCATCCCTTGTAACCCTTTCTTATTTTCAACTTTATTTTGATCCTCCGTATTTGGCTTATACCACAAAATTTGCATGAGAGCTCAAGGTTTATACTAACTCTCTTTCGAGTTTGAAATTGCTTCATGCAATCCGCATAATTTATTCTCGATGTTGCAATGCCTAATTTAAGGCTCTTAATGTTTCCCCTGTGTTCTACAAACAAGTGGATGGGATTATAATTAAACTTGTGGACAATATAGAGAATCCTTACATAAACCAACCTAGATTCAACAAACATTTTACTCTAACATTGAATAAGTTGTATGCATGGAACCTAGTCAAGTATGATCACATTGTCATGCTTGATGTGAACAATATTTTCCTACATAATGCAAATGAACTTTTTCAATGTGGGTAGTTCTATGTCGCCTTCATTAATCCCTGTATTTTCCATACATGGCTTTTTGTGTTACAGGTGTGCTATTTCATTTTAACTTTCTTTCTTTCACAAATTCCTAAACTGGTGGGATGCTCCACTAGTTGAAGAACCCTCCTATGAGCATCGACATCTTGGTTACTTGAAAATGAATAGCAAATTGTATTCATGAAACCCTTGTTGAATGTGTTTTCATTTATTTTTAAATTGTGGTATATGTCTTTGGATGTGGTTTATTTATTGTTTGTTTGTAGCTCTTAGTGGATTTGTTCCATGATATAATGCACGAACTGAAAACATTAAGACAAAACAGAGATGGTGTAGATCGAGGATTTCTGGTTTCATATTTTAATGACTTGATTAATAGTCCAATGTTTTAGCCTCTTGCTAATGGGTCTGAACTGAATGGAATCTATCAACTTCCTTTGGGATATTAGATGAAAGCTTCTTATTTATGTAAGTATATACCATTTAGATCAATATATTTAAATTTAAATTGTAATCTTTAAGGTCTTCCATTCCAAGTTCTTAGCTTTCTTCACAAAGTCTACAGGATATGAGGAGAAGTGAGATGTCGGGATCCAGTGTTAAAGCCCCAACCCCATGGATTCCTTGGACGAGGAGTAAAACAATGATCCAAATAAATTTTGTTTCTGTTTTATAACGATTAGCTTTTATTTTTCAAAGTTGATTTTCAATGTAGATAAACTAGAAAATGTTGTTAGGTTGGTAGAGAAAGACTTATACAAATCTTGGACAGCTTTTAACGTTGACAGGTGGCCAACCTGGTTTCTTACGGATAGGTTGAGGCCACCTAGAACAAATGGAAAAACTTGATTTTGGCCAGTTAATATAAATAGCGAAAGTACTACCAAGATTACAAAAAAAAAAAAAAAAAAAAAAAAAAAAAAATAGCTTTCTTCAGGTAAAGTAAAATCCATTATTCTATGCTCCACTTGTTAATTTCATATTTTGGATCCACATTTAAAGAAAAAGGCCATTTAAACTTCATAATGCATATCATTTTCTTTTACTCAGTTGTTGATTTCTCATTTCAGATCCACATTTAAAAAAAAACCTTGATTTAGTCTTCATATTGTATGTTTATTATTTTACAATAATCATACCCTTCTTCTATTTTGTAATGGAAGAAGGGTGCTTCCATCATATACATGTCCCTTCCTATCAGTGCCTCCCTTTCTATTTGCTACCAGCTCTTAAATTCTTTCTACCAATTGAACTGACTAGTCAAGGTTCAATGATATTAATTATGGTATAGTAAAGCTTATGCCTAAACATAACCCCATGCTTAGTAGGAACCCATGTTCTCACCATGGCTTGGTAGGTCCACAACATTAGGAAACCATGTCCTTACCATGGTTTGGTAGGTCCATTAGTCATTTATTGTTGTATTTAGTGTTTTCAGTTTTTCTGAGTTTACCTCAACATTAGCCAATGCTAACATATACCCTTAGTTTTTTTTCCACATTCTAGATGTGCTTCCCTTAAATTGGATATCTTCTCGGCCTTAATTTTGTCAGCACTTGACATTGATTCTTCTTAATATAATAAGGTTTCAATTGCCTTGATTAATTTCCTCCTAGTGATTTTATTATTAATGGTCTTTTCATGGCATTGATGAAGATTTAAGCTTTGTAGTTAGCTTAGAGATTTTGTGTTAATAGAAATAAGAAAATATCTCCCTCTCTAAGCAAACCATTACCAAAGTATGAGGGCATCAAAGGTCTATTTGTAAAGTTCCAATTTACTAAAAGGATAATATAGCACAAAATATAATGAATACATCAAGTATGCAAAATCATAGTCGGAAGTACTACTCCCATGTATTGCAAGGGTTGCTCATCAACCTTAATTAATCAAGAAATTAAGGAGACAAATCTACGTAAAAACAACTCATCATGGGATGTCTTCATTGTGTATCCTTGAGAGTGCAATTACTAATAATCTCTATATATACGCATTTGTGCGATTAGACCTCAATTCTAGGATATCTATGATAATTTGATTAAAGATAGTGGTATTTACGTTAGATTAGTGAGGACACATTCTTGTTCTCATGTTTTAAATGTTTTTCATTTTATAAGAGAGAGAAAATGTACTCCATGCTAGAAACTGTCTCAATTTCATTAGACCAATTTTATTATAGGAGCATTTCATCGATATTCAGGGAGAATTGATCTGCCTTAATTTGTTGATTTCTTAAGTGATAGAGTTGGGTTTGTATTGCATATTTGAAGCTGAAATGGCACGTGGCATGTGGGCCAAATAGTGTCAACACCTTTCCTAGTGTTCCATGGATGAATCCATGGTACTGGTGGTCATGGTTGGTTCTTCCCTTAGAGCTTTCTTGGCATGAGCAGAGGTGTCAGAGAATATGGTATGGATGCTTTCTTCCATGTTGTATTAAACCATCTTGCTCTTTAAGTATTGGAGACCCTATTCTTCTAACAAACAAAATTCTTGTAACTTGCAGGTATGACATGAAGAGTCCTCTGATTATAGTCGAGTCACTATTTTACTTGGTCACTATGGCTCTATCGATGATTGATTGCAAGGGCTCCCAAACAACCGCATCTAAGTTCTACCTCTTAAAATTAGAATAGGGCTTGTCGTTATATTATATTGCTCACAAGCCATTGGTTCTATTTAATATGGTGGGAAGTTACTTGCTTCCATTTTTTCTTGTTCCAAGAACAATTAATCCTTTGATTAGTTGAGGAATTTATTTATTGGGTTCCATGTCAACTAGGGTTCTTATTATAAATTCCATCCAACTCCAAGTGGCCTTTGTCAACAAAATTTATGTACTCTTCTTCACTGAATATATGGAGCAGTTTAGTTGTGTTTGCAGGCTTGGAGATGTAGCTTAGGAGGGGTGAGCTTCGTCACTAAATTTTGTGTTGTTTCTCTTCTTGAATGCATTTATGAGTTAAATGATGATATGTGCTTATTTAGACGTTCACATGTAAACTATCTCATTAACCTTGAGGAGACCTTTAAAAATTGTGTTTTCATAAGACCCATTTTTACTTGCAAAGTGTCGGAGGACGGTCACTGTTTTTGAATGAGAATTTATCCTTCCAATTCTAGATCAATTGGTATCAGAGCTAGTTCTGACTAAGTTGCAGTAATAGGAAAGAATATGGAGACTCTCTAAGAGCTAAAGGAGATGAATTTGTCTCTTCGAATGGAGAATGTTGAATTGAGAAGAATGCTTGAAATTTATGAAGAGGAGAAGAGGCATATGCGCCTTTAGTTACAGCAGGTGCTTGAGGAACAAGTCGGTGAGAGTTCCACTCTAATGACAGCGAATGGTACCTCCGAAGTGAATCCAATATGTGGGCATGGTTCAAACAGAGGCTATGGACTTTATGTGGAGAATGATGCACGCGCATTTTGCCAGCATCTCAATGATTCTCATCATATGCTTGTTGGTAAAAGTGGACGGCTTGAGTCATCTTCAAACTCGTCATCAACATATGAAGCATAAAATATGGGTGGCAATTCCAAGGAGGTAATCAACATCTCAAGTTCAAATCCTTCTGTTTATGTTAATAATACATCTTTTGTGGCATTTGAACAACATACTAAAGGAATTGGTATGAAGCTGCTAGCTCAAATGGGTTATGAAGGAGGGGGCCTTAGAATCAATGGCCAAGGGATTACTAATTCTTTCATGGTGAAAGAGAGACCAAGATATCAGGGATTGTGATATGGTCAAAGAGAGTTTGGAAAATTCTCTAAACTGCTAGAGGGAAAGCAATCATCAGAGGATGATATGTCACACAAAGATGGCAATTATAATGTTAATTTGTCTCTTAAGAGAGATGAATGCTTCAAAGGACCTTACATGTCATTGCCCAATCTACATCGTCAAATTTGCAGCCCCAGGGACAGGTATAAATCTCATGGGAATTTTCCAAATGCTAGTAATTTTGATTATTTGTGGGACATGTACCCTTTCCCTTTTTATGATGCAGTTGACCATTGTGTGTTTGTTTGTGAGCAACGCATGGTGATGGTAAAAAGAATGGAGAAAATTATTGGCATCAAGGATGAATAACCTCCTTCACATTTGAATACTTCCTTGTCGATGGGCAAGCGAAAGTAATTTTTTACCCATTGCAACATGCATGGGCATGGGAATGAAAGATGTTGGAAACTACATCCATAACTTCATCCCAAGAAGGATAAAGAGATTATGCAAACCAGTGCAAGGAGCACAACAAGTGGCGAAGAGGAGAATGACATAGTTCCTAAGGAAACCTTCAAATCAGAATAGATGCAAAAAGAGAACCCATAAGCCTAGGAGCAACAAAGATTGGGTAGACTATTTGTATAGTTTGTTACTTTGTAAATTGTAAAAGCTTCTTGTTGTCATTACCTGTTTTTAGTTACTTTTGTAAAGTGAACAAGAATACTCACTATTTGCAACAAGTATGTTTTTCATTGACATGTTATGTTATGTTGGCTTGTTTATAAGTCCAAATGTTTAAGGAGTTTTGGGATGAACAATGTTTGTCGCCCAGTTTGTCTACAATTTTGTCATGTACTCACTGACACAAGTGTTTAAGATGAAACTTGTTGTGAATGACATATTTTTTAAAGATTGTACAAAGAAATGACTATGTTTTGTGGACAAAGCCAAATGTGTCATTGATTTTTTGCAGCCATAGTGCTTTTGTGTACAAGCTCAATTTGAGGGCACTAAATCAAATTTTGAATCAGTGCATGACAGACATTGAATTGCTTCTAATTTGCAGGATGGAAAGTCAAGTTTATCTTCAACAATGGAACTTCAAGATGAAGTTGTTTGAGCCATGAAAGACGGTTTTAAAGAGAATGTTCAAATTCCATTCATCAATATTTTTGTTCCTACATGGTGATAAGAATTGTGGCTTGATTCTTGACCGGACGGTAAGGTCTTCACGTAGAGGATAGGTGGAGCACCTTGATTGGAGCTTGAAGGCAACAATCGAAAACAAAGCATTAAGGATTGTTTGGGAAAGTTTTGAGTTTTTACCTCATTTTATTTACCAGGAGAAGCTAACTTTTGGAATCCAAAAGTTCCTAGTGGGGAGGTATGATCCGGTGATCAAAATTTAACTTAAAAATTAAAGTGCCCATAATCTTTCAAAACTAGTGTCAAGTCCTAGAGTTCATCGTTCTGATTCCAACGACACTTGTTTCGCCTCAATCCGATGTCGTATGACAAAGTTATGATGTTCTAATCGTCTGGCTCAATAACTAAAACAAATTTGCAGGTTGCTAAGCGAGTTGTCATACCGGTGATGTTAGCAAGCCTACTGGGAATGTACAGACTAATCATGGATTGCCAAGTGGTAGCCTCGTACAAGTGCAAGTTGGCATGTTTTTTTTTTTTTTATTGTAATGGTTTTTTGGTGGTCCAATTAGAGGATGCCACGTGGCCTAGCTAGAGGTCACCACGTGGCACCTCGTGGTAGGCCAAAATTTTGTTAAGAGGAAGGATGGCCTAAGTAGGGATCGAACGTACGACCTCTTTATCTCTCTCTCTCTCTCTTTTCCTTCCAATCCTCTTTCTCTCTCTCTCTTTGCCCTCCAATCTTCTCTCCTCCCCCATCACACACACACATACACACACACACACACACTCTCTCTCTCTCCAACTATGTTATTGTATCCCTCCCTCTCTCCTTCTCTCTCCTTTTCTCCCCCTTCTCTCCATCTCTCCTTCTTTGTCTCTTTATCACCCCTAAACATACACACTCTCTCTCCATCTCTCCCTTGTCACTCCCTCTCTCTCTCCACTTCTTACTCTCTATGTATTTCTTCTTCCTTCTTTCTCACCCCTCTAAATCCATCTCTCTATCCCTCCCTCTCTCCCCTCCTCTCTGTCATCCTTCCTCTCTCTCCCTTTGTCTCCTACCTCCCTCTCTCTTCACCCATCTCTCTCTCTCTCTCTCTCTCTCTCTCTGCCCTCCAATCTTCTCACTATATCCCTCCCTATCTCCTTCTCTCTCTCTCCCCACTCCATCTTTGTGTCTCCCTCTCCCTCTCTTATCCTTCTCTACCTCTCTCACTCCTCTACCCCTCTCTCTCTTAATTCCTCCTCTCCCCTCTCCTTCAGTTTATCTCCATCTCTCCCTTGTCATTGCCCCTATCTCTCCACCTCTATCACTCTATGTCTTTGTTCTTCCCTCCCATATATATCTAGAGTTACTATATATCATGATATATTAATATATTATAGTATAACAATTTAAAATAATAATGTTTTAATATATTATATGAAATTAGAATTGATATAATATTATTATATCGTTTTAAATATTAATATTAGGGTTAGTAATGTTTTTTTTGCATGGTATTAATAAGAATTTGGCCCATAGGCTTCACCTAAATAAAACCTCTTTTTTGAGTGTTCGTATATATAAATTGGATTATGTAGTAAATATAAAAAGATGTTTTATTTATTTTCCATACCTCTAATTTATTTATATTTTTATTTATTTACCATACCTCTTTTATTTACCATGGTATTTGGCCCATAGGCTTGGTATCTAATTAGATGTTGATTTCTAATCCTATTTTATATATTTTTATTTATTTACCATACCTTTTTATACCTCTTTTATCTTTATTTATTTATTTACCACACCTCTTTTATAAATATGGTATTTGGCCCACAGGCTTCACCTAAATAAAACCTATTTTTTGAGTTTTTGTAAATATAAAAAGGTTTATGGAGTAAATATAAAAATAGGTTTTATTTGTTTACCATACCTCTAGTTTATTTATATTTATATTTATTTACCATACCTTTGGAGTAAATATAAAAATACGGTTTATTTATTTACCATACTTCCAGTTTATTTATATTTATATTTATTTACCATACCTTTTTTTGGAGTGTTTTTAAACCTTTTTATATTTTTAAAATTATATTGTTTTACATAATATTATTAAATTGACATTAACTTAAAATATTACATATAAATGTTACTTTACTTTTATATTAATATTTAACTAATACTAAACTATAAAAACATAGACACAATCATAAATATTTCCGGGGAAAAATGAATCTTTTCCCAAAATACATTCACGTCAATTATCTGGTATGAGAAAAAATTGTATTCAAAAGAGACTCAATTTGGAGGGTATGACTCGTTGCTCCGATCAAATATGGTTTCCCTATCCAGTTTCTCATAGATATATCTTCCCTAGTTTTCTATCTTTGTTTTTGTTGGTGCAATGTTTTTTACTAGTGTTTTATTTTCTTTGTTTGTTTGTATTTTTGTTGAAGGATTATATTTATTAACTAGTATATTGTATTTTAATATATTTTAGGTTAATTTTAATTAAAATTTGATAAAGATTTTTAAAAGTTTGAATTTAAGTTATTTAATTAGTAAGATTTAAGTGCGGAATCTATTTACGCATTCAAAAATGTAATTTAAACAATAAAAAATCACAATCTTGTTTGATATTGTAGTTCTTTATTCTAGTGAAAAATGTCATTTTATCTATAAGTTAGACTACACCTTTACAATACATTCTTTATTTTTCTACTTATTTTATATATAAGTTTATTTTATTAATTTTTTTACGACTTTGTCTAACTTACAAACTAAATAATTTGTTTCACAAGAATCTGGTAAAACAATTTCAATAAAGAATGTGTTTTTGTTGTTGTTTATAATGTATTTTTGAGTGTATAAATGGATTAAACACCTTGAAAAACCCCAGGCACTCCAATTCTACAGATTAAACAACTTAAACTCAAGTTTTTAAAAATTATATGCCCAATTTTGATTAAAATTAACCAGAAAACATGTCATAAAAAAAACCATTTCATTTATAAATTAAACTACCATTTTTATTTTTTTATTCATAAACATATTATATTTTTATTATTATTTTTTAATCAATAATAATATTATTTTAAATATTGTATATAATTATATATATTATTATATTATAAAGCTAGGTAGTACCTCTTTTTCTATTTATATTGAAAGCAAACTGAATCCATATACTGTCAATATGTGGCCTCAACTTGCCCAATGAGAAACCAATTCTGTTGGCCACCTATGCATATTATAAGCAATCCAAAATTGGAAAGTTATTAGTCTATCTACCCACACAAGATATACAGAACTATTTAAAAACCAGTCTTTAATCTTAGGTCCCATAAACATGCATATAAGAGAAAACTAGTCGCTAAAAAAACAGTAACCTGAGATCCATGAGCTCAGTCTATTCATTGGGTTCTTCCTGTTCTGACTCGATGTTCACTGGTTCTTCAGCTGAATCTCCATTCATTGGGGTCATTTCGACGATGCATGGAATGTGTCTCTGAATTCGATCTAATCTTATATCCTGTTTGCATAGTTGGAACTATATGGTTTGTAGGTCTCGTTTATAATCTGGCATGTCTCTGATTATTAGAGCCATCCCCATGGACACTTGTTCCATCGCTTTACCAACCAACCTCTTCATGAGCTAGTACAAATGTAATGTCTGTTTAAATTGAGAAAGTCTACCTCTAGTATTTCTAGGATCGGGAATGAGGTCTCGCCATTCCTCCATTTCTTCTTTCGAGTCCTCTTCCATAATCCTTTCCTCCATTTCCTCAATAATTTTCCTTATCCCTTCATCTGTGCCTTTCTTGTAAGCCTTGGCTGCTTCCTTCATGGTTTCATCCATGGGTTGTCTTCCCATCCTTTTTCCTAAGGTTCCCATATCCTACGAACGAGGACCGTTATTTCCCTGCCCTTTGCGATCTCGACCCCTGGCTGCTTGCGCCATGTTTCCAGTCTCTGCTACCTGTTCACAATGGATACAGTCCAGAGTCAGGATAAAACGACCACTATCCGTCTAAATTCCAATTGTTTCATAGGGTGTCTGTCTGCCTGCACTAGATTCCCTATGTTTACACTCCCCTGTTCCCATCCTCTCTTTCAGACCTCTGGTTACTGTCTCTCTTCCTTTTTCACGTTCTCCCTCCTTGGTTTCCCTCAGGCTGACCCCCTCTCTAAGCAGCCCCGAGCTAGTGGACACAGGGAGCTTACCACTGAGCTTCTCCTCTCCCTTCCTGCCTTGCTGGTTGACACCACTCCCTCTTTTCACAACATTACCCCCTTTGCAGGTCACCCCATTCTTTCTTAGCTTCCTGCCCGGCTTCGCCTCACGAGCTCGCTCCTCTTTGCTACCCAAGCTTACCTTACCTACCCATAATTTCTGCCTAAAGAATTTTTCAAGATTCTCAGACCTCCCTACTACCCTGAAACCATCCTTTCTAGCCTTTCTTGCCTCAGCCCTAAGCCCAGTGTGCCCCTCCCTATTATCTTCTAAGCCCTCCATCCTTTCCAGCCTCGAAGCATAGCCGTCGGACCATTCCCTCTTGCTACTACTGCTCATTTTGCGCAGCATAACCTCTACGCGAGGTGTCTCCTTCCCTCCCTGACCCCATTTCCTTTCCCCTCCTATCATACTGGATTTTCCTTTGCAAATTACAGAGAAAAGACAGTAAACATACCCGAGGTTACTCTTCCTGCTTGTTGGATACGTGTCTGGCTTGCCTGTCGCTCTCCTCCGCCTTCTTCCTTGCAATCTATCCACCCTTCTTTCCTTACCCCCTCTTTCATATTCTGTCGCACTTGCCTATCGTCACATCCTCCTTACGCCGCTGTCCTTACCCCCTCTCCTCTTCCCAACATTCCTCACGCCACTTCTCCCATCTCACATCCCTCTTAGTCTGCAATACCTCTCCACGTTCTGTGCTATAATCATGCGAGCTGCGGTAAGCAGTCCTGGCGTCCCCTAACTTCTGACATAGCCATTACTATTGTTCACCCACTCTGTCACCCCGATAAGAGGAAATATGATATATTTTTAATATTCATAAATTT
>APFE030498409.1:0-26913 GCA_000404065.3 Pinus taeda | reverse complement strand
AAGTTATGCACAAACGTAATGCTCTAAAAAACATGTGTGTTCTACATCACCCCTTTTCAAAATCGGATCACTTTTTTGCTATCTCTACAAAACGGGTAACAGTATCAGTTCCCATTTCAAAGTTTACGTTGTTGTGAGCAATGATTAGGATAACCATATCACTTCCAAGGTGATATAATGTTCAAATATATGTTCCTTTTTTTGTTGAAATTGTTTGATACTATGCTTTCAAGTGAATGAAGAGATTTCTTGACAATTAAAGACAAGGGTTAAATCTACAATAATAAACTTAAATGAGCAGTTTTGACACCTACAATCTGGGACAATAGTGAATTTATCAATTTTTTTTGGATACTACTGTAAGTGACTCATTATCCCTAGTACGGGAGCCCATATATATTTATTTCTTATCTTCTATTTAAGGGTGGTAGGGTGGTGCAAGGCAGAGTTTGAAGTCTCCTTCATGTTGGAGCCTAAAAACACTTCAAGGTAGTGTTGGAAAAAGTAACTATGTTCGGTATTCAATAATGTACTTGTCAAAAGAATAAAGAAAATAATAATAATAATAATAATTATTATTGTGACTTATTAAAGCATGGGTTTCATGCTTGGGTCACCATGTTTTAGGTCAAATTCCCCATTGAGGAATTCTAGGATTTATTATAAGATTATAGAATTTTTATACATTTAAAGAGATCCTTCGTGGGCTTTTGAATCATGTAAAAAGTTTAAGTATTGAGTAAAATATGAATTATGGAACCTTCACACCATGTCGGCCTAAGAGAAGATCAAGTCGGCCTAAGGACCCATTCGACCTCATAAGAAGTCTGTAAAATGAAACACGTCGAATTCATTTGGAGCATCACTTCTCATCAAGTTTGAATTCTCTCTAATGGACAGAAGTACGAAAATCTTGTTACTGGGCAGAAGTGCGAAAATCTTGTTACTGGGCAGAAGTGTAAAGTGGGTAGCCAGGAAAGTCTATTGCTGGGAATCCGAAGTGAATGCGAGTTTGGGTGAATATAAGGAGTCAAGGAAAATCAAAATTTTGGTCGTGGTATATCTCTGTTTCAAGCTCTGGATTGGGAGATTGAAGTATTTCAAGTTGGACTGCTCCCTAAAGTTGTTAACTACGCAAGTTGCTGCATAGTCAAAGTTGTTGGGAAGAGGTCAGTCTTTTGGAGGCTGACTTGGTGTGGAGGGAAGGTCTAGCCTTGGTCTAGGGTGAAGAGTATCAAAGAATACTATTGAAAGGAAGAATTACTTTGGCTGGGTTTTCCCCTCAAGGGGAGTTTTTCCCTGGCATGTTCCTACATCTTGTTTCCATTTTTTTATGTGCCGCTGCTTTTGGTAATTGCTTGATGAACTAAAGAAAGAAGATATAAAGAATCATAATAATAAGAAACATTTCAAGTAATTATCAAGATCCATTAGGGGAATTTTGAGGGCCTCCTAAGAAAAGTGTACAACCAAAATAAACTTTATAAGATCCAATAGGATTCAAGATGATGATGTCAACCATGGAGGATGATTCACTACTTTTGGAGTAAAAAAGCAAAAAGTTTAAAAAATAATAAAATAATAAAACTACTTTTTCAAATCGTATTTTCGACTTATCTCCCACAAGTTTTACTCAAAGTTTGAGAGGGAGTATTCATTGGATGAAAATTTTGATTCCTCATCCAAGGAGTACCCATGTTAAATAATTTTGATGGATCTCGCTACACAAAAAATGAGAAATACATGAAAAAACATGATTGTAATCACGTTTTTAATGTATTTCTCATTTTTCATGTAGTAGGGTTCATCAAAAGTATGCAACATGGGTATTCCTTGGATAAGGAATCAAATTTTGCATCCAACGAGTGTTTCTTCTCTAAATTTGAGTAAACCTATAAGGAGATAAGTTGAAAATACAAGTTGAAAAAATAGTTATTTATTTTTTTCCCTCTAAAATTTGATGATGTAATCTAATCTTATTTTATTATTTCCACTATTATTTTATAATTTTCTTTGAAGGCCCATTTTAGACCTCAAAATTCCCTAATGAATAAAATCTTTACCGCTTTCTGATTTTCAACATGGTATCAGAGCTTTGGTGAAGAAAGAAGAAAAAGGCAGATCCATTCATAGGCACTATCTTAGGGAAGGAGTCTATCATATTCAAGGAAGATGTCTAACTCTATCAAAGGTGAGAACAAGCTTGAAGGAGCATCTAACTTAAGATCTTGGAAGAAGAGGATTTACCTAATCCTTGATAAGAACAAAGTGTTGGATTTGGAAAAAGTAAATGTAAAGAAGCCATTGGTGCCAACAAAGTGAAATTCAGGGATCTAAAATTGGCGGCTATAACTCTAATGGTAGAAGGGACAAAAGACAATATTGTCCCATTCATAGCTAACATCAATCATGCTCAGGAGATGTATGAAGACTTGTTAAATATGTTCACTATTAAGAACATTGGCAAAGTAGCAAGTTTGAAGAATGAGTCGAGGAATACAAAAATAGCTAAAGAAGATATTGTGGCAACTTTGTTTGTGGAGATAGATAGACTCAAGGATGATATTTTGGCCATTGATGAGATCTTTGGAGAAATAATTGGTGATCACTGCTATATTAGGATTACCACCCTCTTGGAGTGAATTTTCTTCAGGTCTCAACATCTGGAAGGTAGCTCCCACCTTTGAATAATTATGGACCACATGTCGTCAAGAATAATTAAGGATCTTGGTGGTTGTCAATATCAAAGAAGTATATCCCGGATCCGGTGATCCCCCTGCCATAAATGGCATTCATGCAAATTAAACTGCCCTCGTACCGCCACCTGCTCCGCAGTGTGGAGCCCCAGGTCTCGTCTGATGGAGGGAGGAATGTTTTTATGGCCGTAGGCCGGAGCAGGCCGGCGCCATTAATGAAGGCCGAAGGCCGAAGCCGCCTGATGTGGGTTATTTACATGGAGTTCCCAGTTGTTATTTCCACTTCGTCGGTTCAGGAGTATGGTGTTCAGTTTGTTCTGAGGATAGAATGCGAAGGTGAGAAGGAGTCCAGTTTCAGAGGTGAAATCCGAGCCTGTTCAGGCTTGAATTTGCAACACCTCCATACTTCCTGCGTGCTGCACAGCGGAAATCCTTCGGTGGCCTGGGGTAAGTGGTTTATTCACTGTAACGTCAGTTACATTTGTGCTGTCTCTCGGTTTTGTGCTTCCTCTGTTTATTCTCTCCAGCCTACGGTTCATCTAAGGCATTCTTCTGGGTTTAGTATCTGTTCTTTTGGGTTTTCGGTGACTGTTAGCATAATGAAGCGTCCAGGGAAACGTACCCGCTCGGGTGAACGAGCTGGCAGCAGCAAGCGTCCCTCCGCTTGCCCTCAACCAAACCCGTTGCTCACAACCATTAACCTCTCTTCCTCCCCTGAGGATCCTCCTCCCAGCAATCCTTCTCGCCATTCGATTCCCAACAGTGCCTTTCAGTCCACTCATTTCAAATTCCAGAGTAACCTGAATCGCCCTCTGATTTCCGCCCAGATTACCATCCTCATGTCTGAAGAAGTTAACCAGGTCGCCCCTCTCTCATGCATTAACCCCAATTCTTCTCACAGTAGTGAGCGCTCCTCTACCAAGAACACCATGGATGTTAAAAGGGAGACTGAACCGGTTATCCAGGTCGATTCGCCACCCTTAATCCCTCCCCTGGTGAACTGTGATAATTTTGAAATGGAAACCGATGCTGGAACCACCAACAAGGTGCAGGAGGGCAACGTGTTGGGTGATAAAGAACTACTCAGTCAGGACGACGCGTGTCTGAAGGCCGAGGAGACACAGGGGGACGAGGAAAAAAATGAATAATTGGCACTTTGGTTCGTTCTTTTTGGCTCTCTGGTGGATGCTCCGGAAGTACTGCCCAGGAATTTTTGCTGGAACTCAGCTTGACAACATCGATCCCAGTTTTGGGTCTCTCCTCACTGCGACATCTGTTTGGTTCATGGACTCGGGTTCTCAGTTCTGTTTCTTTGCTTATCTTTCTATTCATCTCTCTCGGTATGCTTGTAAAGCCAACAGAATTGGCTGTATATTTTTGAATCTCCCCGGTCTCTACAGTAATGGGGCAGTTTTGTAATGTGAAAGGCTTGCGGGCTTCTGCCCTTGCAGCTGCCACCTTATGTAAAAATATTTCATTTTCTAGTTAATAGAATTAGATGTTACAGAGAAAAAAAAAATATCAAAGAAGTATAAAATTATTATGTTTTTCATCATAAAGGAAAGAGATCGAAGGGACCATGGAAAAAAGTTGACATGTCTAAGATAGAGTGCTATCAATGTCATAAGAAAGGTCACTACAAGAGTGACTGTCTCGAGAATCCAAGGAATAAGAAGAGAGGAAGAGATCAAGCCAACTTTGTTGAAGAATGAGACTCAAATAAAGTCAAGCCTGAAGAATCTGACATTAGGGACTTACGCTATTAAGTCATTTGCTTTACATCACTTGTTTTATATGTTTTAGAATTTATAGGTTCTTAACATATTTTTGAAAAATACATTGTTGTATTGCTTTAAGTTTATAGGTATCCCTCAAGATTTGGAGGGAGCTCCCAAAACTCTCAAAGACAAGTATCTCATGTCTTTTCAGTTTTGGGTTCATTTAGTCATTCAATTTTGATTATATTAAATGCTAATCACTTTTCTCTTTTCTCCCTCTGTTGTCTTGTTTATGGAAAACATTTGTAGGAAGGAGGATCTCTCAAGACAAGGTTAGTCAAGAAACAAAGGTATGCTTGGAATACATGGGTTGAAAGGATTATTCAGTTGATGATCTATTACTAACTCTGTTATGACTAGATTTATTGAATCTTAGTGATTCATGTTTAGGTGATTCATCTCTTTGATAAATCTACCCACCCGACTCATATTCTTGATTGACTATGTAGAACCCTAGACAGGTTATAGAAAACCCTAATCGAAGGGTATGCTAATGTGAATGTTTGAAATCCTAAAGTTTCTTAGGGTGGTTGTGAAATGCTAATTGAAGTTTTATTGATGATATCTTGTTTGGGATTTTGGTGTGATTTGGAAATCCTAACTTGTTAGGGTTGAATGATAAGGTCTAAAATCCCAAACCTTTGAAGTTTTGGTAATGTTGGGTTGCTATGTTTCTACATTGGAACCCTAGACATTAGGGTTTGGTGGAATGTGTGATTATACATTGGAACCCTAACTCATTGGGGTTTGGTGGAATGTGTGAGAAATACCCTTACATTTTCTTAAAAATGTTTTCTTTGGTATGTGTGTGTTTGTCTGATCAAACCTTAATTGTGATCAAAATGATTATGTGTCTAACTCTTATTTGATATTGTTGTGAAGTTGGGCTTGAATAACACATGATATGAAATATATTTGCGTGATGATGAAATATAAGCATATATAGATATGACCTTTTGGTTGAAATGCTAGGTCGGTCTATGTCAACATGTATTAATGTTGTTGGATATATGATATGCTTATGCATGGTTATGAATTCCTAGATATGTGTTGATCTAGTCATTAATGGTCATGAGTTTTAGGATTTAGTGGAAGTCCTTGTCTAAGATTCAAGGATGATGATATCTCGAAATCTGGGGTTTTGTAGCTAAACCTTAGTGAAGTTAAAATTGTCTAGTATGTGTGATATAACAATATGAAATATATTAGATGATTGTTGAAAATGAAAATATAGGGTTTTGCAGTTAAATCCTAGTAGTGACATTGTCTAGTGTGCAATGTAACAATTTGAGATCCATGTGTTTAATGATCGTTGAGATTGTGGAATTCTAAGCTCTTGGAATTAAACCTTAGTCAAAGTAAAATCTAAGGAATATGATGATTTGAGATTTGTATAAATATTGGTGAATTTCTGAATTCTAGGGTTTTGTAGTTGAACCTTAGTCAAAGTAGAAATATCTGATGGCTATATGATAACTTGAGATGTGTGAGAGATTTGTTGAAATTTGAAATTTTGGTTGAGTTTGATGGTTGCTCAAAAATCTAGTCTTTGCAACTAACCCTAATAGTAGCTGGTCATGTTAATGACTGTTTGATGGTTGATTGAAAATCTAGGGGTTTGGATCTAACCCTAGTGGAAGCTGGTCAAGTTAATGACTAAGCTATGATTGACTTTGATTGATTTGTTTGTTTGAAATCTAGGATTTGTATGAATACCTAGTGTGAATTCTAACATATGTACTTTGAAAGGTTAATAGATGCTTTGTAGATCTATATTTGTTTTGAATTGTTTCTATGGTTTGCTATATGTTGTAGCAAGGTATGTCATACCTTTGGAAGACACATTGAAACCCTAGATGGAATGAATGATCTTATGAAGGAGTCTAGGGTGAATAAAGTCCCTAACAAGATGTTGAAGAGTATATGTCTCTTATTTGTAATTAAGTTTGGGTATCTGATATGTAAAAGATGAAATGATTCCATGATATTGATATGGATAACATCACGATTCTGTAGTTTTGGTTGTACTTGTTATTTAAGTTGTGCAAGTACACAATCTTCAACTTGGTGAAGATGCTCATTGATGTGATAAGCATGACGAGGATGATGATAACTCTGATGAAATGGTTGGAAGCCACTAAAGATTCTTTGATGTCAAAAAGAAGATGTTGGTCTCCCAGAGGAAGCATGAATAGAAGAGATCTCCCTAATATTAAGAGGGAGTTCAGATAAAGAGGTGCTTCCTGGTTTAGAGTGAGGGCATAGCTTGGTATCGGTTGAAGGATGAATTTCAGAGGATATGTTGTTGCATGTGAAGTAGGAAGTATGATTGAGGAATCTTTTGTCAAATATTTGGTTGATAAACCTACTATGGAAAGTTAAGAAGCAATATATGTTGTATGTAAGACCCCGAAGGTTTGTATTTTATTATGTACATGTGAAAGTATATTAATGATTGGGGTTGTGTTTGTACAAGTATATCCCTCGAAGGATTTGATAGCATGTTGGTTACCAATCAGTTTGATTGGGAGAGATTGGTTACTCTTGATCTACTGGATTAAGGGGTGTTTAGGCTTTGTGAGTGAAGCATTGCCTGGGGAGACATCTAGTTGGAACTTAGTGCTAATGCCTGGGTCTCGAAGTTGGAAAGGTGGTGTTGATTATTGAGCTTTGTTTTGGATACCCACCTAGATTTTTGGTTTGATGGTTAGCAAGTAAGCCTGATGGTACTGTTGTAGCAGCTACAACCACCCTCTAAAGTTTTGCCTTCACTTTGTTTTGGATCCTCCCTACCAAAATGATAACAACCTGTCTTGCAATGCCCAGGTACTTGTTTTTTATTTGAAGTTATCTTTTTCTTTGTAGCTTGTGTTCGCTAACTTGTTTTTTCTGACTAACCACAAGCTGGCCCCATGACTTGGTCCACATCCGGTTCTTGCGCTGTCTTGGCAAACGAAACAATCCTAGAGGGAATCCAACCTTACTCTTAGGAATTACACAAAGCAACCCGACAATCAGCCCTACTCTCCATAAATGCGTAGAGCAGTTTGATAAACAACCTTGCTTAGAGAAATTTCACAAAACATATTGACACTGGGCTTCAACTTAGGAATTGCGCAGACCCAGCTAACAACTAGTCTTCATCTAGGAAATTGCGCAGAATATGAGAGGCGTCTAGAGCCACTAAGCCTAGGAATTGCGCAGAAGCATTCCTTAGCTAATATCTGATGCATGTGCCGATAAGTTGCCCAGTTCCCTCCAGAACTACGCAATCTTCCCATGCATACATGGAAGACATTCCTGAAAAAGAAAAAAGTAAAAAACAATAGCATCCCTAAAAAATAGGGATCTATTTTTAGCACTCGGAGTTACATGCAAGTTGATTTTCGACACTTTGCGCCAAGTGTTTCTTTTTCCTAGATTTTTGGCATGCACATCATAAACCCTAAATATATTAAATATATTTAAACGATGCCCCAGAGCTCATTATACACACTTGATCTTGGAGCTCTGGCATTCTCGAATAATCTAGGAACCTTCAGCATAGTTAGCACAACTTTTCAGGGTAAGTTTTTCTTTTCAAGTCTTCTACTGCTTTTTCTGTCGCTTTTATTTCCTTGGCTTATGTCGGTGCTATTTTTCATGTTTTATTCAACGATCATTGGTTTTTTAGTTTGTTTTAACTTGTAGAAGTGTTGTTTCAAGTTCTGGATTGTCTTTCCTAAGTGTCGCATGTATAAAACCGTTTTTGTAGTAACGGTCACCGTTGCAGTGACCCTCTCCACCAACTTTGTTTTTCATCCATTTCATTGATTCTTGCATTGGTTTTGATTGCATGCATGATCATTAAGTCCTATCTACATCATCCTTTACTTACACTTTTAGATCTACCCTTTTTCAAGTCGTCATTGGGTAGATCTGGGCTACCTTAGCTCAAGTTTTACTTTCCTCGGCATGCTTTGCACATTCCTGAACTCAAGGCTCTGCCTTGGCTCTAGGAATTACGCAATGGCTACTTGTCACTAGCCTCCAACTGTGCTCTGTGCAATTCTGGGAGTCAGTGCCCAGTCTTGCCGACTGGGATTGCACAATCCTAGCTAGCAGTCAAGCTGGACTGAATTGCGCATTGTGTAGTTACTGTCCACAACCAACCCAGCTGGACTGCGCTTTGCGTAGTTCCAGTCAACAACAGTTATCACTCGCAGCTGAGACTGCGTAATGTGCAATTCTAGATGGCAGTCTCCCAACCTTAAGAGTCACTACTACGCAATATTTCCCAACAGTCACCCGATTTGTTGCATGATCGATCCTTGAAGTGCATTGTGTTTTTAAATTGACATTTGCTTTCCGTGAGTGTCCACTCTATCTCCAAGCACATCATTTGTTGAGAAGTCTCTCAACAATACAGACATCATGGTTTCCAAGAGAGTTGGATCAAAGGACACTATAGAGAGCATCAGTGGAGATGTGGTTGAACATGTGCCAATGAACTTTCCCATCTATGTAGACATGAAACTATTCGTAGAGAAGGACATGAAGATCAAATGGAAAGAAATAAAGGACATATTTATAGGCACTTTCAAGGAAGATCTAGAAGATTGACAAGTCTATGCCAACATTCATGAGTCAGGTTTGTACAGGGTTGCATGCAGGTACCTCGCCTTCCCATGCACGAATATCATTCACTAGGTTGTCTCACATACTGATCCCAAGGCGATGACATTGAGCAACACCAGTGGGGCACAACTTTCCACCTTCATGATCGAAAACTACCATCAGATGTATCACTTGCCGCAGTCGGTGAACTACATGGATGCACTGTTCTTCATTCCCAAAAACAATGTGAACTCAAGAGATATCTTGAAGCGTTGGGTAAAAGAGCCATCGAAGTTTAGGACAACACCCAACCAGGTCTACAAGATGAAGTCACTTAGGAAGGCTTACCAACTCCTGGTCATCTTTTCATGTCTCTTGTATGGCTAAGAGAGCACGGATACCTTCTTGCAAAGTTGGGTTGTTATGTTAGATCAGTTGGTAAATGAAGGAAGGCCTTTCAACTCGTCAGATATGTTGGCTCTTTAGCTGAAAGTGCATGTTCGAAATGCCCATAATCTACCTAAGGATGGACAATCAAGATTCTATATGTCCGCATACCTGCTTGATGCAATCTGTGCCCAATAGAAGTTCCCTGGCATGGGTTGGACATGGACACCATCAGAGGAAGCTGTGAATGTTTATTGCAAGTTGCTCTTCGAGTGCAGCTACCGAGGAGTTATGACGAGGCTATCTGACCACTTCATCGCCCCGCTATACAAGATGATATTTGAACAGGATCCACCTTGCATGTCCCAGGAAGACATGCAGGCATTGCTTAACATTGCAGATTGGTATGCCTCACTCGGTGGCACCTTCATCAGAATGTTTGGCATGAGAATCCTCTGCATGAGCTACCGAGGTTTTCCATGGACAAGTTGGTCATGCAAGATATTGCATACCACATCTCCACAGGGTTGTCAGCAGCACTACATAGGAGGAAGAAGGCACCATGAACTACTCTTCCTTTGCGAATTGGGTTGTACGAGATCCGTACCTTAAAACATGCATATGTCGAAACTGAAGACTTGAATAAGTTTGGGTTTGGCACCAAGAGCTTCAATCCATAAGATCCTCATTTCATATTCAAGAACCACTGTGTGAAATTGTACTTCCCATGGGTCCATGGGGCATGTCATTGGCTAGAGGAAGATCCTTGGAGGTATTGCTATAACTCCTTTAGGCTCAATGAATCGATTAGCATGTCTGTAGAATGGAAAGCAGCACTACAGGCAACAACACCACTGGAAGCAACAACAATAGCAACAACAAGTAGCAAACCAACACAAGATAAAGCCAAGAGGAAGATTTCTGAGAGTGTAGAGGCTGAGCAAAGCTACAAGTTCAAAGAATATCCACTCGTTGAAAGAGTAGTTTTGGATATAGAAGCAAAGAGGCGACAACACGACAGGAGAGTAGTGTAGAGAAAGAGGGAGAAGAAAAGATTGGAAGAGATGGAAAGGAGATTGTAGGAGACGAAGAAGAAGCTGAAAGTAGAACAAGAGCTCAGGAGGAGAGAGAATGAAGAAAGGAAATATCAAGAACAGGAAGAAGGGCAAGGTGCACTGATAGATAAAACTGCGCAGACACAAGTTAAGACAACAAAGAAACCAATATATGATGAATAGGGTGAGAAGGTGTAGGTCCAGGAACTTAATCAGCAGGTTAAGCAATTGGTTGAGGCAACAAACATGGAGACATAATATGAGTTAGAGGACCAAGACATCGATTTCATGCTGAGGGCATCCAAGGTCGTACCATAGTCTTTGCCACCTCCAGAACAACAACCAGTCCCAAGCTAGCAAGGAGAAGTTGTTCTCCTTGCAGATGATCTAAAGACAAATGTGTATAATTTAGCATTTGACGAGACACAACAAAGGATTGTAAAGGAACAAAGAAAGAAGCTCTCGATGATCATACATCACTTGCACACACAAAAGAAAGGGTGATTGTACGAGATGTTAGAAGACATCCAGTTGCCATGCAAGAGGATTTTAAGGCTTATGCAAAAACCATGAGTTCAACAGTCAAGTTCTTGATAGCAGAGAATGATCGAATGGTGAAGGATTTGCAAGAGGCCAGGAAGAGATCAAATCAGTCCACGAGATTCGCCATGATAGAGATGAAGAAAGAAACAGTGGCAAAGATATCAACTTTGGAGGCCACCATGGAGGCAATGTATAACATATTTTTCATCATGGACAAAGCGGTTTGTCTAGCTAAACAATTTTCAGCAACAATGTGCACAGATAGCCCAAACACTCAAATACATTCACACTGCTATTACGCACATGAAAGAATGGATAATGAGGTACAAGGGAGCCCCGCTTTACTTGCACAAGAAGATGAAGCCACAACATGAGCTAGACAAAGCATGGGTTTAGATGCAGATCCAGAATTATGAGAAGCTCCCTCCGCTCATCACTGGCATTGAGGCTTCCTATGCATAATTTTTCAAGAGTCTGGATGTCACAGTGCGAACACACAACATCCCTTCCATCAGAACCCTCACCCAGGCCATGAGGAAGAACCAAGTCATATTGGACGTCGACAAGTACATTGAGCAGTTGATGCACATAGCCACCAACGATGACTTGCAGCTCAATGTAGAGAAGATGCAAAGGTACATCAGTGGTCCAACCACACTAAGAGCAATGCTGGACATGCTCCAGGATGAGCTGGACAGAGGTTTCAAAACCATGTACCCAGAGGCCATGGAGGTAAGGGTCTGCTTCGACAAAGATGCCATCAAATAGTACAGGGACACAATAGAGCAGTACCAAGCTTGGTATTAGTTCGTCGCCAAAGATCACCACGAGGAGGTTACTGAGTTAGTCTTTCCTGGAGACCTCGAGTAATGTTGTTTGTCTTGTCAGGCTGACTCAAGCCTATTTTTGTCCCACATGGGTATATGTGGAAATTATGTTTTTGTAAACATGTTGTAAGTGAAATTCCAAGTGTCATTAGTGGAATGTGAACAATCACTATTATAATGTGAAGATTCATGAGAGTAATCTAAGAGTCAAAGGGGAATGTCAAGGGTCAACCCACCCTTTGCTATATATAGAACCTCATAGCCCATAGTATAGGCTTTTTGGAGCCAAGCTTTTGGCTAGGAATTTCTTAGAAAAAGCTTGGAGAGTATTGTGACAAGCCTTGGATTCTCCACAATGCAGGGCGAGTAAATATCTTTGGAGGAGCAGACGTTGTTGACTATAATGTTCCACTATTGGGGATAGTGGTTGTCAATGGTGTATGTATGGATGCAAATTTCACTTAATATATATAACAAAGGCAACACGTTTTCATGCATATGTTGTTATTGTAGTTGGACTATTCTGGTTTCTTTAGCAATGTATGTTATTTAACTTACGCATTTGTGTATGAACTATTTTGTATGAAATTATATGAATCTTGTTGTAGATGTGTTGTTGGTTTAACCCGTCACTTTGAATTGTGGACTATTCTGCTTTCCATCTTGTGATATCATTCCGCTTGTGTCTTCCTTTCAGGTTGCGTATTATTACAGGCTTCTAAGGGACACACTTCCTTTTCCCCTCTGTGTGTTAGAACCCTCAAGCATCTCACTTGACTCGTTGCAAGGTCACACACTTTCTTTTGACAAATATATCACACTTACCTCTGCGCGTTATCGCAATCAAGGCATAGCTTTATTACCCACTGCTAAGACTCCTACTCCAAACGGTTTGAGGTCTAGTTGGGACTTATTACCGGGGAGATCCCCTGACATGTTGGCAGATCCAACACCGTCAACAGGTACCTAGAGGGGATGAAAGCTTGAGTCCATCTTAGTCCCACCTGGATAGATTTCCTTGGTCATGAATCTAGTCCATGGCATTGTTGTGCCTAAACTATTAAGTGACTGTTTAGATAGATTTCCTTGGTCAAGCATCTAGTGCATGGCATTGTAGTGCCTAAAGTGTTTCATGGTTCATATGGTTTAAGATCTTCCATTGTATATGTACATTATGAATACCTCCCCAGTTAAGAGGGAGTGTTGGAAAAAGTAACTATGTTCGGTATTCAATAATGTACTTGAGTCATTATTTAATGTACTTGTCAAAATAATAAAGAAAAGAATTATTGTTATTATTATTGTGACTTATTAAAGCACGGGTTTCATGCTTGGGTCACCATGTTTTAGGTCAAAGACCCCATTAAGGACTTCTAGGATTTATTCCAAGTCTATAGAATTTTTGTACATTTAAGGAGACCCTTATTAGGGTTTTGAATCATGTAAAAAGGTTAAGTATTGAGTAAAATATGAATTATGGAACCTCCACACCATGTCGGCCTAAGGGAAGACCAAGTTGGCCTAAGGGAAGACCAAGTTGGCCTAAGGACCCATTCGACCCCACAAGAATCCTATAAAAGGAAGCACTTCGAATTCATTTGGAGCATCACTTCTCATCAAGTTCGAATTCTCTCTATTGGAAAAAAGTGCGAAAATCTTGTTGCTGGGTAGAAGTGCTAAGTGGGTAGCTAGGAAAGTCTATCGTCGGGAAGTCGAATTGAATGTGAGTTTGGGTGAATCTAGGGAGTCAATGAAAATCAAAATTTTGGTGGTGGTCTCTCTCTGTTTCGTGCTCTGGATTGGGACATCGAAGTCTTCCAAGTTGGACCGCTGCCGGAAGTTGTTAGTTGCTGCATAGTCGAAGTTGCTGGGAAGAGGTCAATCTTTTGGAGGCTAACTTGGTGTGGAGGGAAGGTATGGTCTTGGTCTAGGGTGAAGAGTCTCAAAGAATACTATTAAAAGGAATAATTACTTTGAATGGGTTTTCTCCTCGAGGGGGGTTTTTCCTTGGCATGTGCCTACATCTTGTGTCCATTGTTTTATGTGCTGTTGCTTTTGGTAATTGCTTGATGAACTAAAGAAAGAATATATAAATAATTGTAATAATAAGAAACATCACAAATAATTATCAAGATCAAGAAAATCTTTACTGCCTTTCTGATTTTCCAACAGGCAGTAGGGTGGTGCTAGGGAAATAGATTGATGATAGCAGGGTGTTCGAGCATCCTTCCAATTGGAGCTGGTAAAACCAGGGTGTTGGATCATCCTTTCAGGGAGTTTGGGCTTCTTAATAAAAATAAATTCTTTTTATATGAGTAATAGGGAGTTGGTGCTTCCCTTTAGTTGGAGTTGATAAATTATTGTACTCTTTTATATATTAGAAATCATTCCATGGTTTTCACCCACATTGGGTTTCCACGTAAAATCTCGTGTATTGTTCATCTGATGTGGTGATAATTTATGTTTTGATCCAATGCTAATGATATGAAATGCTCTGTAAGTAATTAATTAAATGAAGTGAGATATTGATTCACCCCCTCCTAGTATTTCCAACAAAACCCTGACTATGATTAGGTATCTCATGTATAAGAAGAAGCTATACAACATGGAAGACAAGAGTTTCCCCAAAATTTCTTTTAACTCTAGCCAAAACCCCAACTCCGACTCAAATAAGCTTGGCATAAGGATGCCCAGTATTAGCTAGATCATTAGGGGGTAAAGGAGGAGATCATCTTGGAGAATAAGGATAATATTAAAAATATTATTACTTCCAAATTTATTGATAAGTTGTGGGAGGATAAGGAGTTAGAGGGAAAAAGGAAGCTAAGGTATTATAAGGAGGCGATCAATCATAATCTTGATAACCATAATTATCTTTCTGTTTCGACCAATGTTAAGAAGACAATGAACATTGCCAAGATAAGAACTAATTCTCATGAGTTTCAAAGTGAAACCAGATGTTGGTCAATTCCCAAAACATCTTGGGACGAAAGAGTGCAGCCTTTGTGATACTAAGAGGGTTGAAGATGAAAAACACTTTCTCTTGGATTGCTTGGATCTTACTCACATCCATTCTAATTTTCAAAATCTTTGTCACACTACCAACCCTCTTGACTTGTTAAGTCACCAAATTTATGGTGATCTAGGAACATTTCTCTCCCTTCTTTTCGACCATAGAAAGAAATAAAATTTTAAAGAATCACAACTAATCTCTTACTTTCTTTTGGTCCGATAAACTATATTAGTATTACTGGATTTTTTTGTTTGTTTGAAAGTTTAAAATTTGAAAAGATATTTCAATAAAAGAAATTTAGGCCATTTTAAATATTTATGAATCAAACATTCAATTGGTGGTCATTTGAGGAAAAAGAGACTCAATTTGGAGGGTATGACTCGTTGCTCCAATCAAATATGGTTTCCCTAGCCAGTTTCGCGTAAATAGATCTTTCCTAGTTTTTGTTGATGCAATGTTACCACTCTTTTATGTTCTTTGTTTGTTTGTATTTTTTTGGAAGGATTATATTTATTAACTAATTTACTAAAAGGGTGTATTTATCTATATATATATATATATATATATTTTTATTTTATTTTTTTATTTTCTCTTCTTCGGGTTAATTTTATTGAAATTTTGATAATTTAAAAAAAAGTTTTGAATAAGTTGTTTATTATAGTTTTTAAGTGTTGAAATCTATTTACGTATTAAAAAGTATTTTAAATATAAAATGTTTTTTTGTTGTTGTTTATATGTATTGAGTGTATAATTGGATTGAACAACTTGAAAACCTCGGGGCATCTTTATATTCTATCAGATTATGATCGGCTTAAAATCAAGTTTTAAAAATTATATGCTGAATTGATAATCCTACCCCTTAATTTTTATCAAATCTATAATATTTTAATATTATTTGTTTAAATTCATATAATAATAATCTGTTTTAAATATAATATATTTTAGATATGTCATAAATCTTATTATACTTTTTATATATTTTTAATTCAATATATAATTATTAATTTTAAAATATGAATTATATTGAATAATGATTTAAATGCATAACAATATATCACGACTATAAAAAATGAATTAAAAATAAATTACAATTAATTTAGAAAACCTCATGTATGAAATACTATATACATTATAAAATGAATTAAAAAAATATTATTAATATTTATTATGAGAACACCAAATCTATGCCTTATAATAATAATAAGGTATATTAAATATTATTATATTTAAATCTTATATTATTTAATGTGAAATTTAAAATTTAAAATGTATTATAAACAATTTAATTTTAATTAGGCAAAGTTTTTTTTGGTAGAAATCACATAAGAGTGGTTCATCATCAAGACCCGATGTAGAGGCAGACCATGGCAAAGGCTTAAATTGAATATAATATAAAATTGATCATTATTAATTTTTTGAGCAGTTTAATCTGGGTGATTGTGAAAATAAAGTGTTATGTGTAAGGAGGTTCCAGGTTCAAATCCCCCTAATTCACTTATGTTTAGATAGTAAGAAGGCTTAAATCTTTTTGATTTATGTGTGTTTGGAGAAAGGGCATATGTAGTATTATATGTAAGGAAGTTCCAGATTCAAATCCCCTAGTTCACTTATGTTTGGGGAAAAAGTATATATAAACATCTGGAGATTATAATAGTAGTGGTTGAAATCTCCTCTGTTAAAGTAATACAAAATCCCAATTACCTATCCCTCTAAATATATAACTAAATTAAACACTAAATTAATGTATGCAATTAAAAATTTACATTTTTATACCAATGACCAATATAATTATATATTATTTTATAGGTTTAAAAATCTAGCTTATAAAACTATAAACTACAAATAAAATTTCCAAATTTCCTAACTTACATGACATATCGCCAAAAATACATGACATATCGCCAAAAATACTCCAGCTTAAACTATTTTTTCTTACACTACAAAGAGATACTATTAATTTAATATCGTAATTAATATAATATAAAAATTCCCATACAAGGATAAGGACATCAATGGATGGTGTGGGATATTTTGAAAATGATACAAATATATTTTAATTTTATTGGTAAAACATTGAAACAGGAAACATACCATCACTATCAGGGCATTCCAATCAATTAGCAACCGAGTTGCAATATTGCAATTATTGCGGACCATCTACACATATAAAGTTACCTACCAACTTTTCATGGCCACATTTAGACCTTATATAAAGAAACCCACATGATAATAATAATTTAATAAATTGCAAAGCACATGCCAAGAAATTGTACAAGTACCTCAACATACATGGTAAATTGGTAATAATTATAAAATAAAGTAGTGGCCAAGCCCAACAACCCACATCATCATAATAATAATAAATTGCCAAGTACATACCAAGAAATTGTAAGTACCTCGACACGCATGGGATTAATTCTAAAATAAAGTGGTGGCCAGGCCTAGTAATAGTATTAATCTCATCTCATATATTCATTCAACAAATGAATGAATATTATTTAAGGGAAAAAAAAATAAAAAATATTTAAAATATTACAATCAAGAGTGGTTAATTTGTTTATTAATTAAAAATATTTTGCTTTTTATTTAAAGTTAAATATTTTTAAATATTAATAATATTTACATAAAATCAATATATATTATGTTTTTAAATTTTAATTTTAGACCTGAATCAATACTTTTAAATACAATTATAAAATAATAAGCTTTCTAATTATATTATATTTTTTTAAATTAATTTGTTAGTACAGTAGATCATATTTGCTATAATACTAGTATTATATTATTTTAATTTCGATCTATTAAGTCATGTGATCCAATTATATAAGGTATAAATCTTTTTTTTGGTGAAAATTTGAGGAAGGTTACAATCCAGTATTTGATCTATTTATGTTTGATGATCAAAGTTAGATATATATATATATATATTATATCTTTATATATATTATATATTATTTATATTATCCCTAAAATTTCTCTACGTAAATCAAACCGTTACGAAATAAGTTACGATTCAGTTATAAAAACTAATTCTTGATGATGATGAAATCAAGAAAAGAAAGGCAAGCATTTAATTCATGAAGCCAATTAATTGAAGGGACGATGCCTTGGGATGAGGACGGTCTCATATTCTATGCTGGCTGATTTGGCGGTGAAGTAATGGCATTCAATGTATTGGAACTCTAATATGATTCTTTACGGTGATCAACGCGCAGTCTGCAGCAATGCATTTAACGCACATGGAAAATAGCTATGCAGATTCGATGCCCAGTTTCTACTCTGCATAAGCTTGCGGATATGAAGCATTGTATCTTGATTTGTAAAACATTGGATTCTATTCGACGCACCATGGCGTCTAACGGAGTCTCACAATGAGTTTCCACTGCCAAACTCATCGGCTTGAATTCAAGCGTGGCGTATGATTTTTAATATCTGGTTTCAATGTAGAAAGAGATATGTATTTTGAGTAGCGTCAAGCTTGGGTAGAAACCCTTATGACTGTATCGCTGCCTCTCTACATGCCTGTTGGAAGGAAGATTTGCCATGGAACATTGTTTGCTGGAACACCGTGTTGTGTGGAAACCCTTGGAGACATTGCAGATGTAAAAACTCGGGGACGCATGACTGCTCGTTAGTGCGCAGTGGAGAGTCGTAGATTGGCATGAATCGCTGTTGAGGCCACCGGCGTGGGTTTGATAGCCAGGCAGTTTATTGCTCCAACGAAGTCGGAATGTCAAGATGTGGCAACTTGGCTCCTAGTTGCTCCTCTCCGACGGAAGGAAATAATGCCTTAGTTTTCCAGTTGCTGGTACAACTCAAAAAAATAAGTAAATCTCTTGCATAGAAAGATATGGCCAATACTTTTCATGTTCTTTAAAGTAAATTCTTTAATTTTGTGCACAAAGTATTGCAAGGTACTGCAAAGTTCTTATTCATTAAAATATTGCAGAGTCCTCTTGAAAATATTTGTTTCTTTGTTTATGCACAGTAAAAGCTAAGTAAATATGTAGTTTTTCTTATAAAGAAAATAGGTAGTTCCTCTTAGTAAGACTACATGTGAGTCTTATGTGTGAAATGCTTGTCACTTGTCATTTTCTTGGAATTAAATCCTTGCTAAATTTAGCCAAAATATCTTCTTGAGAAAATATGGTGAGGCATATAAAGTTCCTGAGGACATAGTGTGAAAAGTGGCCAAGTTTTCTTGAATTAAAATATGTATTTTTATTTAATAAAAGTTTCTTGAAAAAGGATATATGCTAATTGCATTGTGATACTAGCTAATTTCTAAGTTTCTAGTGAAATAATTATGCATTACATGCATGATAGAAATAGCTAATGATGTGCTTCTAGGCACATAGATATTCATTGCTAACTTTCTTGAAGAAAGCGTATGTTTTATATACACATAAATATAGTTTCTTTTTAGAAAAAGTGTGCATACTTCATGTATGAAAAAGACGGCTTTTACGAGAGATCTCTTGAAAACAAAAATAAAGATTCTTTCCTTAAAAGACACATATGAATAGTGTTCATACAAGAACCAGAATCCATACTTGTTTCATGGTAAGAGTATGAGCAATGATGTAAAAGTAGTTGTGTTAGGAAAAACACATGTTGCATACACAAAGGGTAGCCTTTGTGACATTGGAAATATGATTTTGTGTGTACATATAGAAAGTGATTATGTTAACTTGCTTGAGAATAATAATCTCTTGAAAAGATTGTCTTGCTAGATGAGTTGTGTTGGTTTCTTGTTTTTGGTGCATAAAAGGTGAAGTTAACTTTGTTATTGTTTCTTGATTTTTATGCATAAAGCGGGTAACTATAATAATTTCTTGAAAGGGAAGCCTGAGAAACCTACATATAGGGAGATAGAGAAATGAGGTTATAATGACTTTTTTTTAAGAAGGAAGTATGTAAATGTTTACATGAAATGAAGGTAGAATTCTAGAGAAGGGAATATAAGGGCTATTATGATAAGCTATTGAATGCACAAAGTATAGTCAATGTGTTATAGAGATATATTCTTTGTATAGATTGAAGAACTATTGAGTCATTTTCTTTAGGAAAATGATATGTGATTAATTTTATGCTAACATAACTATTATCTTAGTTTATTGTTGAATGAGATGTGTATGCACACGAGATTTGTGTTAGCTTTCATTAGAAAGGATATATACTCGCATGCGGGAAGAGACTACAGGTTGTGTGAGAATGCTTTATATATTTGCATGCATCAAAAGTAATAGCTAAAGGACTAGATCTTTTGATAAAGTTTATGTAAATTTTCATGTAAGAAGATTATAACTGATGTTTTAGTTAGTCCCTTCAAAGGAATGCCTTAGTGTTTTGTCCTCTAAGAATATGTGCTTATGCGAAGGGAAATGCTAGTTAATATGATTATTTATAAATGTAATCATGATGTCAATGTTGATAATGAAAACATGGGCAGGTAAAGTTGGATTACTTGCGCAAGGCATAGATTATATTTAACGTTGTGGCAGGAAAAAGATTAATGGTCCATGCAGATGAGTACGAGTTGCGGGATCGTACATTGCTAGAACAATCATGCTACAAGGAATGTTGCATGTGGCACTATGTAGGTAAAGGGTTTCATGGAAAATGTATTAGCTTTTAGCTAGTTATGTAACAACTTAATGATAATTCATTGTAATAATTTTATAACAATTGTTAAGGGATGGAATCCCTTATAAGCCATTGAGTGAGGGGTGAAAACCCTCACGAGCGTTTAATAATAAGATTAAACATTTGCTGGTTTTCACCCTACGGGGTTTCCAGGGTATATCGGTGTTCAATGGTGTGATTGCTTATTGTGTCAGTTTGATGATGTTGAATCCTTGATGATGATGATTCTTTATTTAATGTGATAATCATAATGTCCAAGTAAGTGATTGATTTATATGGTTAAGGAAATCATGAAATGGATGCAAGGTTCATGAGACAGTTTATGTTATTACACTACAGTAGTGGTTGTTAATGGTTATGTAACTTACAGTCCTCTATTGCAATTTACTTTATGTACTAATGAACATTATATCTAATGGTTAATGAGGAATGTGGAATTGTGAATTGGATAATTACTTGTGGGTAATTTGTATAAAAATAAATTCTAACTCCCTGTTTTTACATGTGAGGTTACCGAGGTATGTTACAAGTGGTATCAGAGCTAAAGGTTGTAGCACTAGCACCTTTGGGAATTGGTAAGTGGAAAAGAAATTGAGGTACGCCATTAGTGGGCATTAATTCAGGTATGAGTTTAACCATTCACATATTTATTTATGTAGTACACTACTTTCGGCATGATATGTGTGATTCATGTTTATAATTGCTTTGCGTAGTAAGTAATAAAGTTTGTTGCATAACTATGTTCATGACATTAGATTCTTAATGAGGATAAAAGACAATAAAACTCGTGTCACACTTATGAACAATATTGAACACTCATTACACTTAAGAACAATATTGAACACTCATTAAGGAAAGTGACAATCAACTACCAACTTTTGCTTGCAAATATGGCAATAATAAGGATGCATTGAATGAACATGATTGAAATTACAATGAACTAATTTTAATGAGTTAATGCATGAATGTAAAATACGGGGATGTCCTTGGATTTGACGATATAGTGTTTTAAAAAGACATTGTATGAACCCCTTTAGACTTGAAAATAAACAATGAGTCGAGCAATGAAACTTGACTATAATAACTAATTTTTGATTAATTCTTGTCATGAATGCATGAAGATGGTTGGTAGTTGATATTAGTTAGTGTTGTATGACTAACTAATAGAACTTATATGCATTAATTGAATTGGATTTAAGATTATTACAATTCGTAAACAAGTGAAGGTTTGATTTGTGTCACATGTGTGGAATGTGTGTATGATGACTCTTACTCTCTGTGTGCTATAGTTCCAGTTGTTTATGAGAAGAGTTCTTAATTTTATTCACCATGAGAATGCTTGATGAATAGTATATGCTTATGTCCTAATAGATTTAATGATGTTTCCTTTAATTCTTTGAGATTCACTAGCATGGTATGTGGTTTATCTTAATCATTACTTGTTGTGAGATAAAAATCATTTGAGCCTAAATTTAATGATGGTTGAATTTATCTCTACTATGGGAATGACAGATTTCTTATGCATGTTGCATTCTAGTGTGAAGTTAAGTTCAGTGGGTAACATTTCTAGGACCCATTCATGGTAGAATTACATGTGGAAATTATTCATAAATAGACTACCTGTGTTAATGTAGTTGCTAGTAAACCCTAGCTACCTTCCCCAACTATAGATGCTTCCAAAGGAAAAGGAAACAAGGGGAAGGAAGAAAATCGTGCTGTAGGGATAGATGGAGAAGGGAAAAAGAATTGCTAAGTCTGGTGATGACCAAATAGCGCAGGCTTTGAGTGCCAGAATCTTGCAGAAAACGCTAAGTCTGGTGATGACCAGATAGTGTAGGCTTTGAGTGCCATAATCTTGCAGAAGACGCTAAGTATGGTGATGACTAGATAGCGCTTGATGTGCATGTGAGTATTCCTTTGACCATGCTTAAGGAGTTGGAAAATGATAACTAAAGTGTGTTGATGTTAAATATTTTCGTAATGTCTCCTTGAAGTCATTATTTTGAAATGGTCACATAGTAGTGTTAAGATAGTCGTTGCATCTAACATCAAGTGGCAACTCTGGTGCTTGTGTGACACTTAGGAGATCATGCTTCTAATTGCATAAGTAGAGGAATTGCTTCCAATAAGGGTAGTTTAATTAGTTAGTTATGCATGTTGAACCAAGGGTTGGTCAGAACACCTTGATTATGCTTAATTATATTAATGATGCATGGCCAATGCTGGCCATAGTAAACGTAATATAATACTCCGTTAACGACGGTGTGAATTAAGACAATAGACTATGGGAAATTGGAAATGTTTAAATTGTTAACTCAACTATCATTGAAATTTATACATTAATGAATATTTTCATATGCTTTTATACATGACAATATTGTATGCATGAAAATTTTTGGAAATTGAATACTTGTTAAATGATGCATATGTATAACTAACGTTGCTGATGGGATTAAGTAGTGGTAGCTTAATGGCAACAAGAAAAACCCGTCATGTAAAATGTTGCAATGAGAACTGCAATCATAAATGAGAAATAATAATGTTATATGATATGCATGAATTGTGTTCTTTGGGAAATCTGAATGCATACAACATGTATGATAGATATGTTTCCCATCAATCTAGA
Source organism: Pinus taeda (assembly GCA_000404065.3). Lineage (NCBI taxonomy): Eukaryota > Viridiplantae > Streptophyta > Pinopsida > Pinales > Pinaceae > Pinus > Pinus taeda. The sequence goes on along the minus strand of APFE030498409.1, from coordinate 3,746 downwards.
TGTTGTGGACCCATGATGAGGGTTAAGTGTAAATGCATGGTGTACATGCATGTTTATTTTGTTAATGATAATGTTCATATGGTTCATTATGTAAATTACTTTGGAAAAGAGTAATAAAAGAGAAATTTAACATGCTAGACAGTTGCAGATAGTTGGGAAAGGCTAGAATGCCTTGGGTTGATGGCAGTTACCTGCTCGGAGGGGTTGATGGTACTTGTCTGCCCGGATTTAATGCCTTGGGTTGATGGCAGTTACCTGCCTGGAGGGGTTGATGGTACATGTTTGCCAGGATTTAATGCCTTGGGTTGATGGCAGTTACCTGCCCGGAGGGGTTGATGGTACTTGTCTGCCCGAATTTAATGCATTGGGTTTATGGTAGTTACCTGCCTGGAGGGGTTGATGGTACTTGTCTGCCCAGATTTCCTCTCCCTAGATATAAATTATCTCAGTAAGGGAAAAGAGTTGGCCAAGATGGTGAAGAGGGTAAAAAGCCTGAGGCAAATCTGTTGATTTTGAGCCTGTTGGAGGAGGCCCAAAATTCGTCATAGACAGGACGCTGTCAGAGGAATAGGCAGGACGCTACAAAGAGGAATCCTATATTGGACCTTATGTGGTCATTGGAATTCTTGAGCTGGTTGGCCAGTGGAATTCCATGTTAGACCTGGTAAGGTCTCTATCAAAGAAACTGTCTGGATGTGAAAATGACTCGATCTGGTTGTGAAAACCAGTTCCCATGGGTTGGGAATTCTTTAGCCTATTGTGGTTCTCATAGCTAAAGAAATTAACTAATCAGCTATATGTTATGTTAAAAATGAATTTAACATATAGTTGTGTAAATTATGTAATGCACATTTAACAGGAAATGAGCTTAGTGCTCAATAAGTATTTATTGGAAATTTTAATTCCTTTATTGTATTACTAATCTTGTGAAAGTCTTAGTAGGGGCTAAGACAATTTTCACTTGATGCAGTGATTGACTGTTTTGATGATTAGAGAGCTAGGTGTTCTTTTGGTAATTTTAGAAGTACTCTGTGGATGTCTTTGCTGAGAGTTAATACAGTGTGCATGCAGTGAAGTGAATTATCATGTTGATGATTAATGTTGGTGCTCTTTAAGTACTTGTAAAAGTACTATGATTTAAATATCATCTAACATTGCACGATTGATGGATTTCATTTGAATCATAATATTGTGACTAATGTGATTGAATTTGTTAGTCATACATTACAAGATTACTTACCATGGAGAGTTGATGGGTTGTCCAACCACTATTAAAATGCTTACGTGAAAGTGCTCATGATTTTCAAGAGTAGAACGTAAGTAATGAGGAAGTATCAGTTTTTGTGTGGTTTAGATGGTTATTTCTTGAGTAAAATCTAAAGTTCCAACGAAAGATGAACACCGAGGACGGTGTTCTTATTAAGGGGGGGAGTATGTAACATCCCTAAAATTTCTAAGCATAAATCAAACAATTAAGAAATAAGCTACGATTCAGTTATAAAAACTAATTCTTGATGAGGATGAAATCAAGAAAAGAGAGGCAAGCATTTAATTCATAAAGCCAATTAATTGAAGGGATGATGCCTTGGGATAAGGATGGTCTCATATTCTATGCTAGCTAATTTGGCGGTGAAGTAATGGCATTCAATGTACTGGAACTCCAATATGATTCTTTACGGTGATCAACGCACAGTCTGCAACAATGCATTTAAAGCACATGGAAAACAGCTATGCATGTTCGATGCCTAGTTTCTACTCTGCATAAGCTTGCGGATATGAAGCATTGTATCTTGATTTGTGAAACATTGGATTCTATTCGATGCGCCATGGCGTCTAACGGAGTCTTACAATGAGTTTCCACTGCCAGACTCATTGGCTTGAATTCAAATGTGGCGTCTGATTTTTAATATCTGGTTTCAATGTAGAAAGAGATATTTATTTTGAGTAGCGTCAAGCTTGGACAGAAACCCTTATGACTGTATCACTGCCTCTCTACATGCCTATTGGAAGGAAGATTTGCCATGGAACATTGTTTGTTGGAACACTGTGTTGTGTGGAAACCCTTGGAGACATTGCAGATGTCAAAACTCGGGAACACATGACTGCTCGTTAGTTCTGCAGTGGAGAGTCGTAGATTGGCATGAATCATTGTTGAGGCCACCTGCGTGGGTTTGATAGCCAGGCAGTTTACTACTCCAACGAAGTCGGAATGTCAAGATGTGGTAACCTGGCTCCCAGTTGCTTCTCTCCGACGGAAGGAAATAATGCCTTAGTTTTCCAGTTGCTGGTACAAATAAAAAAGATAAGTAAATCTCTTGCATAGAAAGATATGGCCAATACTGTTCATGTTCTTTAAAGTAAATTCTTTAATTTTGTGCACAAAGTATTGCAAGGTACTGCAAAGTTCTTATGCATTAAACTATTGCAGAGTCCTCTTGAAAATATTTGTTGCTTAGTTTATGCACAGTAAAAGCTAAGTAAATATGTAGTTTTTCTTATAAAGAAAATAGGTAGTTCCTCTTAGTAAGACTACATGTGAGTCTTGTGTGTGAAATGCTTGTCACTTGTCATTTTCTTGGAATAAAATCCTTGCTAAATTTAGCCAAAATATCTTCTTGAGAAAAGATGGTGAGACATATAAAGTTCCTGAGGACATAGTGTGAAAAGTGGCCAAGTTTTCTTGAATTAAAATATGTATTTTTATTTAATAAAAGTTTCTTGAAAAAGGATATATGCTAATTGCATTGTGATACTAGCTAATTTCTAAGTTTCTAGTGAAATAATTATGCATTACATGCATGATAGAAATAGCTAATGATGTGCTTCTAGGCACATAGATATTCATTGCTAACTTTCTTGAAGAAAGCGTATGTTTTATATACACATAAATATAGTTTCTTTTTAGAAAAAGTGTGCATACTTCATGTATGAAAAAGACGGCTTTTACGAGAGATCTCTTGAAAACAAAAATAAAGATTCTTTCCTTAAAAGACACATATGAATAGTGTTCATACAAGAACCAGAATCCATACTTGTTTCATGGTAAGAGTATGAGCAATGATGTAAAAGTAGTTGTGTTAGGAAAAACACATGTTGCATACACAAAGGGTAGCCTTTGTGACATTGGAAATATGATTTTGTGTGTACATATAGAAAGTGATTATGTTAACTTGCTTGAGAATAATAATCTCTTGAAAAGATTGTCTTGCTAGATGAGTTGTGTTGGTTTCTTGTTTTTGGTGCATAAAAGGTGAAGTTAACTTTGTTATTGTTTCTTGATTTTTATGCATAAAGCGGGTAACTATAATAATTTCTTGAAAGGGAAGCCTGAGAAACCTACATATAGGGAGATAGAGAAATGAGGTTATAATGACTTTTTTTTAAGAAGGAAGTATGTAAATGTTTACATGAAATGAAGGTAGAATTCTAGAGAAGGGAATATAAGGGCTATTATGATAAGCTATTGAATGCACAAAGTATAGTCAATGTGTTATAGAGATATATTCTTTGTATAGATTGAAGAACTATTGAGTCATTTTCTTTAGGAAAATGATATGTGATTAATTTTATGCTAACATAACTATTATCTTAGTTTATTGTTGAATGAGATGTGTATGCACACGAGATTTGTGTTAGCTTTCATTAGAAAGGATATATACTCGCATGCGGGAAGAGACTACAGGTTGTGTGAGAATGCTTTATATATTTGCATGCATCAAAAGTAATAGCTAAAGGACTAGATCTTT